>BMAV01016554.1:0-63874 GCA_019973955.1 Trichonephila inaurata madagascariensis
TTTTTTCGTGTTTGGATAGAAAAAAAAACCATGTATCAACAAAATTAAGTTTATTATAGTTTTTTTTTAATTCGCATAGATATGTATAGGTGCATATATTTAATAAAAAGCAATGAAACAAAAACGTTTTTTTACAAGAACTTAAAAAAAATTTAATACAAAATTTTCAAATATTTTGAAAGACAAAACATTTATTGAGTTTTTGGAAAATGATCTGATATTTAATCTAAATAACTGCGCATGCTTTTCATGACGTTCCTCATTTTGGAGGATATGAAAACAAGAGCTGCATTATTTATTTCATTTCCATCGTCGGAATTTGGTGTAATGCTTATATAATAACTGATAAATGTAATGCTTATAATAACTATTCATAACTGTTCAGCGCAGGAGCTATGATGTCCAGCTGCAGAGCACATTAATGCACCACCCAATGCCAGTGGAAAGATAGCTGCAAGTTTAAAAAATTTGTACTCCGACATTGTTTTAGTGTTTTTTGAATCAACTGCCGGGAACCGTGAAATGGCGCATAAATGAAAACTTTTCATTTTTTAGTGTCACTTACATTAGAATAATGTATAAAATTGTTTTAAGGACTTTTTAAAAAGAAAATTTTTAAATACAAATTTCGGAAAAAATTAACTTAGAATATTTTTTCAGCTTCCCCTTTTTTGGAAAAAAATTTTTATTATAATAATATTTTTGCCTGATATAGTTTAGATCCCCGTACAGAGACTCAACTATGTGATTTTAAAAATTTCACATTTTTTTTTGGTTACAACTTTGAAATAATTATGGGCGTTTTTTCAAAATTTCCCCTCTGTTGTCGTAAAACGTGATTAAACCCATTCTGTTATGTATTTCAAACATTCTAGTTGACCCTTTGAAAGAGGTTTGAGCAATACAGGAAAAAATATTAAAAAATAAAAACATTTTTCACAAAAGGAGAACAAAAAGGGTCATTCTATGTTCATTTTGTCAAAATATTTACTTAAATAATTTTTATTTAATACTATTCTAAAACAATTTTTTTTACACAATCTAAGTGACACTAAAATATAAAAATTTTCCCTTTATACGCTTTTGCAAAAAACGGTTCCGAACGTAGTCATACTTTTAAAAAACCCCCTTTTAAAGGTCTATCTCACACGTTATGAGCAACAGTTTGTACGACTCGGGCATCAGCCCCAACGTTCAAGATCTTTCGTCCGCTTGACTGCACAACTATTCGTCGACCAGCCTCATGTCTATTGACGTGGAACGAACGTATTTCACGAAGTTGATAATTTAACTGCTGAAAAAAATTCTGTCATTCGGCATTCGTCGATCAGGAAACTGCACGTGATATATTCATAGCGCGGGGTGGGCAGACTTTTACATGGCACGGTCTACTTTAAATTTTTTTCAAGATGCTGTGGTCCACCTTGTGATATAAGTGTGATGAGCGGAAAAAAAAACCTCAACAATATTTGGATTTTAACAATAATAAATACAGAATATGTGTGCTTACCTACACAACTATAGTAGAAAAATTACTTTCTAAAAAATTGTTTTAAAGTATCCGACCGTTCGAATGATTTTGCAAAAGGGATAAAGGAATAACACGGGCGCAACAAGGGGGGGCCTTGGGGTCCGGGCCCCCAAACCCTTTTATTTTTTTTCCCATTGGTTATAATTCTAAGTATATAATAGAAAATTTAATTAAATTTTTATTAATGATTAATTTTATTAATTAATGTTAATTATTTATTCAATAATTTGTTTTTTTCTGTGTTTTGTTCCTGAAAATCGACAAAATCAAGAATGGTGAACTTTCAACCCCGGACCCCTTCTTTGAAAAATTCCTGTGTGATCTACTGGATAACATTTATGATATTTATAGTGTCACTTAGATTAGAAAATGTATATAAAATTTTTTTAAGAATAGTATTAAAAAAAATTTTAAGTTATTTGACAAAAAAAACATAGAATGACCCATTTTCAAAAATTTCTTTTGGTGAAAAACGCTTCTATTATAATAATATTTTGACTGTATATAGCTTAGACGCGCACAGAGGCCCCAAAGAGAATTTTTGAAATATAAATTAGAAGGGGTTTATCCATGTTTAAAAACAACAGAGGGGGGAAATTTTTAAGAAAAAATCAATAATTATTTCAATGGGTTGTAACTAAAATAATTTAATTTTTCAAAAAACTGTTGGGGCCCCTGCACAGAGGTCTGAGCTTTTGCAGGTAAAAAATTATTATAATAGAAGCATTTTTTTCCAAAAAAGGGGAACATTTGAAAAGGTTATTCTAAGTTAATTTTTTTCCAAAATATTGTATTTAAATAATTTTTGTCAAAATGTCCTTAAAACAATTTTATGCATGTATTCTAATCTATGTACACTAAAATCATGAAAAATTTTCCTTTTTTTGCCTTTTTTAAAATTATGGTTCCGAACGTAGTCGGATACCTTAAGTAAAACGCTAAATGCAAACATAACTTTACCCATAAATTGAATAATACCAAAAATGATGCATATTCAAACAATTCACAATACATTAAATAATTTTCACTTAAATTTAGTTCTCGTAGCTATAGTCTCAAAGACGGCTTAGACTTCATATTATCCGCCCCAAAATCTTGAATACCTCGGTATATAATTGCTCACTGCTAATCTTGCACTGGATTCTAAATGGTCATCTGTGAAACGGGAATGATATGTTGTCTTAATTATATTTTTCGTTCAAAATGTAGATTCACACAGGTAGGTAGAGCGAAATAACGATGTTAAGTGAATTGCAGCTTTTTTTAAAATTGGGACACTTTACTTCGTCTATTAGATTCCAAAAGTTATTCTTTGCAAATTACGTCTTTTTGAAGGAGAAAAGAAGCTTCGTTTTCCTCGAGAACATAAAACGTATTTTTAATTTTTTTTTTTCACATCAATATTGCCAGATGGGCAATTCAACTTTTGATTCTAGTCTAGTAAATTCTTGAAAACGTCTCTCAAATTTGGGTTGCAGTTTTATTCACGGGTGTTTCCATTATCTTGATAATCACCTATGTTTCTTTTAGTATGCGCGTCTAACGTTTTATGTGAAGGCGGTCACCCTTGGAGGTCCACAGGTCGATCGCGATCGACTTAATGCCAACCCCGAATTTACACAGTCGTACATGTAATGCATGTCTACATTTTTCGCATACGTAAAGTCTCCCATCGTAGATGTCAGCACTATTGAGAATGGCTCTTTCCCCTACTGAGATGCCTCTTACTGAAAGGCTGCAAGATATCTACTGCCACCTACCGGCAACTAAACCAACCGAGAACTCCATTTCTCTTTTCTTTTATTTCCCCTATTTGCACCTCACTGCATCACTTGCACCCATACATTCCAAAACAATAAGTGATTGTTACACACACAATGCCTTGTATCTACCCTTAAAGTTTGTACCATGATTTCAGGACCACTCTGTATATATAGAGATAACCAGCCGACTAGGAACCAGTATAGGCTTATAAACAGAGTTTCAGATTCCTGTTCAAAAATTATATTTTACAGGAGATTTTTATTCGTAAATATTAGTCATTTTTTATTATGACTGAGAATATCAAAAATATGTAACAATAGTATATATTTCTCACTTTTGTATTCCGTAACGTACAATAACAATCAAATAAATGTATATTCTTCAGTGTTATTGAATTCCTATATTAGCTCCGCTCCATAAATTTATTCATTTATCTTGATGGAATTTTCAATCTGTAATAAAATATATTTTAAAGCGCTCTAGTGAGCTGAAATTTTATGTACATGATTATATTGGATGACAATACAGTAATTTAATTATAATTAATAAAAATTAATTGATTAAAACTAATTATTTAAAGAATTACAAATACACAGCCACGTTGGCGACTTGTGTTAAAACTTGAAAAGGTTTTTTTCTCGCGTTTTAAAGCGTTCAGTTGAACTGAAATTTTACAGACACGATTGTTTTGGATGACAATGCGATACTTTAATGATAATTAATAAAAATTAATTACCACTTAATGTTGTTATTCTGTCATATGTATATACATATTTATATTAATTGTAATTTTTTAATAAAAAGTAGCTAAAATAAAATATTTCTTTGTTGATCTAAGAGTAGGAATTGGACTTAAAAAAATTTGTTTTATATTACTTGTTTTAGTTTATTGTTACAAGTAGCTGAAGTCAATACTGACAGAGCAACTATCAATATACTGAAGCACACTTGAAGTGAAGTGAAACAACAATCGATAACCTTCTTGACACTCAAAGTATTCGAGTGGAAGCTTTGATGTTCTCTTTTATCCCCAAAGAAATACTTCATTTGTTTGTTTTTATTTTTTTATGTAATATCTCAGGAGACATATACACATGAGATCAATTTATATTTCTTTGTACTTTGAAAAAGAGAGAAGATTTGTTTTGAAAAGCAAATTTATCAGAACACTAACAAAACTGCTCTATTTTTTCGACATAAAAGCAAATTTATTTTATAATATTCTAAATTTTCTCTTAATTTTGGCAAAGTTTGTTCGGAGAATTAAGCAATAAAGATTATCAACACGTTCCAGGGAAATCAATTAATATTTTGATTTTGCAACAGTTAAAAAATACTGTAGAAAAAAATTGTCTTTTTTTACTGTTTTAAGAATTTACTTAAGAAATAACTCTTATGGAACATTTTTTTTGGTCTACTTTAAATGAATAATGCTCAGTTTATACGATTTCTAGTTTTATTTACTCAGTATTAACACATCTGCTCTAAATAATTCCTTTTAACGAGTTATTTTTATTTATTCACAAATCCTCCCCTTTCTATGCGTTGTTTGATTGGAGAACCTCTTCCTGTGTAAAAAAACTGTAATTTATGCAAAATAAAATTACAATTTCAAGTTAAATGAATTGAGCTGAAGAAGAACACAGCAGTTACACGTTCTGATGTTAGTTTAAATCAGGGGTAAGCCAGCCGGCAGCCCTCGAGATTAATTAGAACTTTACAAAATACGATTGCTTTATGCAATATTTTTGTTTTGTAACAAACATATCCCATAACTGTTTCGAATTTATTACACTGCTTTTGTTTTTATACATACATAAAAGGGAGTAGTACTGCATTGCAGCGACCCCCGCAGCATCCCGCTTCATTCCTGTAACTGTATCGCGCTCCTTATTGCTGGAGCTAGGCATGATCATTGCATTTTTATTATTAAATTATTTATGTTTCTATATATGAAAAATAATGAAAACAATAATAATAATTCCTTCCGTTTTAAATTTTCCCTCAAATACATGTCTGTAATGGGTCCAAATGTAATATAAAGATATATATTTTTATATGCGGCCACAGTAGGATTATAATGTTTTTCCAAAGTGGACCATAAGGTCATTCGGGTTGGCTACCCATGTGTGTGGTTTAAATAATAGTTGCAAAATTTGTACTTCAATCTATCGTGTGCGTGCGTGGACGTGTGCGTGCGCGTGTGTGTCCTTTGGCAGAAAAAAATAATAAATAGAATAGTTTAAGACTGGCACTCTCACTGGCTATTGCAAGAACTGTAATTAAATGAAAGTGATACAAATTAAAAGCTTGTACATTTTTAGAGATGTTCTTCATTTGGTTAATCCTCATACCAACTCGAGTGAAGGTTTGCTCTGTTCGAAAGTTTAATGCTAGGATTTAAATGCGGATAACTTAAAAACGCGCGATGCATCTACAGGGTGTCCAGGATCATTGGAACAAACTTTACTGGAAGGCAGGGGAGGAGATTCGCATAGCAAGCAATGGTCGGAAAGTCTTCGTTCAGCGATAGGCGATATTGTTCACAACAGCATATAAGGAAACAGACCTGTATAACTGCAGTTATTTGAGCTTCTGTCACCAGCAGAGGAGTATGGAATGTTTTACAAACACCAAGCTGGAAGATATGGATCTGATTTACTGATTGACAGGAAGAAATGCACAAGAAGCTGAAAGATAGTATCATTAAAGGTAAACACAGAGAGATGCACCAAACCACCGAATGTTTGCTAATTTGCATCACAATTTGTGTAATACGGATCATTACGAGGTAACAGGCATAGTGAGGGCAGGATACAAGTGACTCAAACTCCCAGCATGGTACTCGGATTCCTTCGCACGGTATCCAACACATTTTGTTCCATTCATGGAACAAAATGTGTTAGATACCGTGAACAGTTGTAATGCGTGTCCCGTCCTTGTAATGATCCATATTCATACAAATTGTAATGAAAATAAACAAACATTCGGCGTTCCGGTTCTTCTCTTTGTGGGCACCTTTTACAATACTATATTTCAGTTGCTTGTGCATTTCCTTCTGTCAGTAAGTAAATCAGGTCCGTACCTTTCAGCTCAGTATTTGTAAAACGTTCCATACTCCTCAGCGGGCGACGACACCTCAATTGACTGTTTTAAAAAGCAGGTCTGTTTTCTTAAATGATCTTGTGTATAACGCCAACTAGCTCCAAACGAAGACATTTCCAACCATATGTTGCTATGCAAAGTTGAATCCTTGGGATAACCCCTACCTCCCCTTAAAGTTTGTCCTAATGATTCTGGGACACCCTGTATGATGATACAACATCAGGAAATACCCAGAACAGCGGGGGAGTAACGGCTAGTCTAATGTATTTATGCATCGACTAGATGGTCCAGAAAATATTCTTTCCTGTCTACAGTGAAACACAATAAAGAAAACCAATAAGAGTCTTTATTCCCAAAAAATGTATATTTTAAGTTATTAGAGAAAAACACCTGCTCATATTTTTGACTGTCCATCTATTCTTGCTGCTCTACAAGAAGCGTGGGTCCTGTTTTCGTCAATAAACCTATATGTGGATAATACTGTGCTGAATACCAGAACAGTCATCTGGGCCCATAGTACTACATTTGGGGAAAAAATACGAACTCTGTAACAGGTCTTCAAAGCATTTTAATTCGACTTTCGTTAAAATCTTTTGAAACCGATATATGTATACCAGCGTTTCTCAAACTGTGGGGCGTGCCCCCCTAGGGAGGCAGGAAAACTCTACGAGGGGGGGCAGGAAAAAGAAAATAAACAAAAGATTATATTAAAAAAATTTTTAATTTACAAAGTAAAAAAAAAATTCTGTAAAAAAAAAAAAATAATTCTAACGATATATACACTTATTGATCAGCACTGCTTATTTTTTTTTAATTTAAAAAACTAAGTTAAGAAAAGTTTAATAATTACCCGTAACCCATGGGGTTGTCATATATAAAATTTTATTCAAAAAACAATTATCTTAATAATTTGTACTGTTTATAATTAATCCCTTATCTACTGATTGTTACAAACGTCCCAAACCCCGTTTCCACGAAGAATTTTGGGCCCGGGGGGCCAGTGGGATAGGTTCGGACCCTGGCTGGCCTTGTCAGAGTTCAGGCCCAGTACCCAAGCCCCCCGTGTGGGCAGCGATGCACTTAAATCTGTCGAGAGCTGAAACGTCCCCCCCGGGTGGGGTGTGGTAGTTGGGAGGGGGTCCCGCTCAGGTGTCATCCACCCCCTTTCCCGGCAAAAATGGCCCGGGCCCAAAAAGACCAGTGGCAAACAGTGTGAAGTTAATATTCAATCAATCAATCAATCCACGTAGACGTACTATGTGGCGCATGTGATATATTGGAAGGAAGGGTGGGGAAAAAAGTAATAAATAAGCAAATCCTCGGGAATAAGAAAAACCTTCCAAACTCAAAAAAGTCCTTTTTATTGCTTTCCCAAAGTTTTTGGGAATAATTTTGGATAAAGTGCACAGAAAAGATTATACTTGGGAACGACTATATATCACCAGGAAAATCAACGTTTTTTGGCTGACGGAAAAAAACGCCAGTGACACTTAAAAGTTTAAAAATAGTATTATACCCAGTGTCAAAAGTAAGTATTGTTGAATTCAAAACATTGTTTTTTTGGAAGGAGGCGCGAGGGAAAATTATGATTGAATATTGGGTCACAAATATGAAAGTTTGAGAAGCACTGATGTATACAAATCCTTAAACACCATCTCTTTCCTAAGAATCATTTGTGTAGTCTTATAAAACAAACCTTTTTTTTTTTGTACATAAATTTTCTGACTACAATATCTATTGATTGTCGTGTGACCCGCGGATTACTGTGAATTTATCGATGTATCATTGTAGATTTATTAATTTGACCCTCGAGGGTGAAAAGTTGAAGATCCTTATTCTAAATATACTGCAATGAAAATATTGTTTTAGTAATTGTCTAAACAAACAA
The DNA here is from genome assembly GCA_019973955.1 of Trichonephila inaurata madagascariensis. Classification (NCBI taxonomy): domain Eukaryota; kingdom Metazoa; phylum Arthropoda; class Arachnida; order Araneae; family Nephilidae; genus Trichonephila; species Trichonephila inaurata. The sequence goes on from BMAV01016554.1 coordinate 8,289, forward strand.
AAAACAAAATATATTGTTACGTAGATCCGAGGGTTCGGGTTTTATGCAAAACAATCAAAAAAGAAAAAAAACAGTTCTTTAAAGCGATGCAATTTTTTTATTATCAAAACCCAACCCTTTAAATACAGGATTCAGCAGCAATTTTCCCGGTAACTATCGAAGGTCTTCACACCTTCAACAGCCATCAAAAAACAATCCAGTTTTTAAAAAATACATGTTAAAAAAGACACAAGCACAGCCGGGGGTAAGCTAGTCAAAAAATCCTCCACTCTCTGGTTTTTCCATTTGTCGCCGTCCCGGCGGAAACTTATTTATACGGAAAAAACCCAGAAAAAAGCCGCTCGTGACATTGTGGAGGCCCCCTACTTTTTAAAAGATTCCGGGGTTCCGAACTCGCCAACATGGCGCCAAAAAAATGTCAAAAGGTCCCCTTTTATGCCAACTTGGCCACCGCCAAAAATTTCGCGAAGTTCTTTAAATTTAATCCCATTAAACGAAAGGGGGGGCATTGCTTGGAAAAATGGACAAAACTAAAAAAAAATAACTAAGTAATATAAATGCATTAAACACTCAAATACCAATTATTTACACTATTTACACAAAATTCGTAACAATATCTATTATTTTAAGGATTTTGTATATATATTGATCTCTCAAACTGAAACTTTATTAAAAATCAAAGGTAATTTGATTATTTTAAACATTTTGTTGCAATTTTATTTGAACAAAAATTAATAAAAATGGAATAAATTTTTAAAATTTTCTAGAATTCAGTTTATAATTGGAAAAAAATTTTGTTGTAGAAACAGCACATTTCTTCGAATTCAATTTTTCTTCATTTAAAATACTTAAAGTTAATAATAAATTTATGCCGACACATAATTTTTCCAATTTTAAAACTAGTCTAAAGATATCTTTATTATTTTAGATTCGAATAACGTATATATCGAGTTATGTTTTAATTAAGTTAAAAATGAAAATATACGCTTAGAAAAGAATTAAAATTATAAATTTTTTATTTAAAATATTCAATGGAGATTTTTTTTTTTCCCTTTGTTAAATTAATTAATTTTATGTCTAAAAAGTTTTTCATGTTCAATTTTTTTATACTTTTTACTTCCTTTTGAATATTAATTTTTAAAAAAAAACATAAAAAAAATAAATAAGTCAAATTTTTCGGATACTTTCCCTTTTGCTCTTTTTATTCCAGTACATGAGCTTAATTTTCGTTTTTATATAACAACTTTTTTTTTAATTCTCTTAACTAAGGACATATTTAATCAGTTTTTGGTTCTACATACTTACCTTACTTTATTAAACACAGTTTTATGAAAATGAACACGTATCCGGTAGGGGATCCCCTTGGTCTTTTTTTTTAAAAGGGGTTTTTCATTTTTGTTTTTAAAGTTTTATAACACCTAAATTTTACCCGGGGGTGTCTCTTTTTATGTTCCATATTTTTACTCATTTTAACAAAACTCAAAGAAGTGTAGTTAATTAAATAACGAAGTTGTGTTTATATAATTAACTATTATTTAAAAAGTTACTAGATAAATTATTTAAGGGGAGAATTCTGGTAATTTATTCTCCATAATTAATTTTTCCCCGCTTTGTGTTTAATTTATTAATTCGGTTTTTATTCGAAACTGTGGGAAAATCTTCTAAAATCAAACTTAATATTTTAAGTAACTGCATCAGATTTTAAGATGGAAAGTATATTGATTCGGTCTCTGCACTCTTTTTAAATGATATCCTTATGACTTATTTTATTCTTTTTTATAGCTCTACTTTAAACTCTTTTCTAATTATTTAATATTGCGTATACAGTAATTTTTTTTCCCTTTTAAATACATGATTCATGATGGATTGGGGCTCGGAGGGTTTTTAAAGATTTGTAAACCCCACCACCATCTACACGGACAAAAACCACAAACCCCGCCGCAAAAAAAAGAGCCCCCAATTCCTCTATGGCCGGGGTAAAATTTAAAAACGTCGCGATCGCCCGGGGGACCACCAAAAGGGGAATTTTGGGACTGCCTTTTTCCAAGACCGAAATAATCATTTCATCATACAGTCTAAAAATTTTTAAAAAAACGAAAAAAAAAAAAATCAATCTCTAAAAAAAAAAAGTTCGTTAGATAGAAAATGTCTTGATTTGGGGGGTTATTTTTCGAAGTTTGTAAAATTTTTTAGTTTTTGGGGAAAAAATTTGCTAAATACAGAAATTCATTGTAGAGAGGTTCGTAAAATGGAAATCCAAAATGTATTGTAGACTTTTTTGTAAGCTCACTCACCTACCCCCTTTCGTAACGGTCACCCCCCGCATTGTGGGGCTCCTAAATTTATTGGCCCAAATACATTTTTAAGGGGGTTTGGGGAGCCTTTTCAGGGGGGGGCCCCATTTTCCTTTCCGTTACGTCCTTGGGTGGGGCCGCAAACATTGAAAAATGGAAGGGACCTTACCCGGAAAAAGTCTCCCCCTCCCCCTCCCATGGAATTTCTGTTATCAAAAAACTTTTTTCCCCCCCCCCAGCCAAAAAAGGATATGGCGCCTTTTACGAGGCGAGGCCCCAATTTTTACCAAAGACCGCCGGGTGGAACGGGGATCACTTTTAAATTTTGAGGGCTGGGAAATTTCCCCCCGTTAGTGTGGTGTGGAGTTTGGGGAAGGGGGGGGGAAACTCCCGGTGTCGTCCACGCCCCTTGACTATGGTTCAAAAAATTTCTTTGGGCCATCGCCCCAAAACCCTCGTGTAGGGTGAACAGTGGGCGTTTAAAATTCAATCAAAACGCACGGGTTTTTTGCTGAAAATGGTATTGGTTTGGGAAAACCATTTTTTTCCACGCACGGATTAGTGGGGGGGGTTTTTGGGGAAAAATTAAACAATTTTTTTCGAAAAAATCTGGGGGAAATATTATTGGTTTAAGGCACCCCTTTCCCCCATGTTGGTAGGGTGGGGTGAGTGAATATTAACGTTGCACCGTTCCCGCTACACGAGGGGTTTTTGGGGACGGGGCCCGTAATTATAACATATTGTAATTATATGGGAAAAAATATTAAAAAATTTCAAAACTAAGCCCCTACTGAACAGTAGTCCTGAAATTTTTTAATTTACAATTAATGTTTTGTATCGTGCTTTCGAAACGACACTGGTGGACGTTTAAGGGTGATCGAAAAACTGAGGGGTGCGTTTCCCTAGAGGGGCGTGATAACTCAATGCGGATGGGGGGGCTCGAGCATATCGAAAAGTCGGAAACAAAAGGTTATTTTAAAAAAATTTAATTTACTGAGAGTAAACAAGTAAAATATATTCTGACATAATAAAAAATAAAATTAGCATTTACACTGATGTAATACACTTATAAGTGTTTTAGCACTGCACAATGTATTTTATAATTAATTTATCAATACTAAGTTAAGAACAAGTGACCTCATGAGCTTGTCATATAAATTATATACATAAATTATATACAAAAATTAACACTTTTTTTGATAATTTGTAAGTTTTATAAATAATCCCTAAACTGCCGATTTAAAGTTACGCAATTCGCTCTCCAATGCCTCTGTTTTCTACGTAGGTGTGTGTATGTGATGTATTAGAGGGAGGGGGAGAAAAAATGATATAAATAAGGAAAACCTCTCTGATACATGTAAATCCTTCACAAACACTGTCAAGGTTCTTTTATTGCATTCCAAAGCCTTCGTAATAATTTTATGAATAGAGGGACAGAAAAAATCGGGGGTTCGGAAAAACGTTTTATACGTCCGGGCAAAAGGGGGGGCAAGACGTTATATAATTAGTGACACTTAAAAAGGGTTTAAAATCGTAGTGTACTTTAGCGTCAAAAATATAGTAATTAAATTTAATGGTTTTTTTTATGGAAGGGGGGGGGGTGGGGGCTCGATAAAAATTTTGATTGAATATTGGGTCGCAAATATTAAAAGTTTGAGAAGCACTGTGTTAAAGTCCAAGGTATGCCGTAAAAGTCTGAGTAATGCTTCATTAAGTTACTTATGTATCCGTTATATAAAATATAGAACTTCTTAACCAAGAACAAAATCATGCACTCCCAGTCAATTTAATATCGCTTCCCATTAATAAAATATAATCTAAAGGAAATTTATCACTAAAATTCCCCATTTTTATTCATTATAATATGGATATTAACATGTCTGGATCATGATACACAGAACTAAAAAGTACGAAACGAAGAAATTTTTGAATTTTTTCTTTTCGAAATAACTTGTTTCGGTTATAAAATCCCTTCAGTTAATAAAAAGGCTTAACAGGATTAATTTAATCAGATCCTTGTTTAGTGTTTTTGTAAAAACTGGGGACACTATATTGTTCGCATAAAAGGTAGAAAATGTGCGACTCCTATAAAAACTCATGTGATCCACCATAGGATATACTTTTAATCCAATTCACGAAGTAATTACAAATTTCATTTATCGTCGTTCACTAAGAGCTTCTCATAAATTGTTGTGTAATCGAAGAAAAAGAGACGACTAACCGTTCTTTCTTTTAAATCATTGATACATAAACATAACTAAAGTTTCTAAATTTAGTGCTCTACTGAAATAATTTACCTGCAAAAAAAGCTATTTAGTAGCGCATAGTAATAAAAGATTCAAATGAAGAATTAAAATAATTCAAATGGTTTTTTATCATAACTATAAATCATTGTAAGACGCAAGAAAATAGAAAGGTGAAAAAATAAGAGTTTTATTACGGTTAAATATAGTTAACACATACAAAGTAGAAAGATAATATATAAAATTACAATATACAGTGGGCCACAAAAGTGTTTGTACACTTGCAATTGCTTAAAAAATTTGATGTTTTCGACTAATAAAATTAATATATTGAAATTTTAAATTTTTTAGTTTTAACTTTTTTAAGGGAAATCAAAAATTAATTTTTTTTAAAAATAGTATAACTTTTTTTTTTAAAATTTAAAATAAAAAACTACAAGAATTACGCCACAAATCTTCTCACTTAAAAAAAATTAAACCAAATATTGTATTTCTGTTTTAATTTGGTAAAAAATTTGGATATATTTTATGTCCACAATAACTTTTAAGCTCTTGGGTACAGTTTTAAATCTTTTTTTTGTAATTTCCATCGATTTTCTTCCATTCTTCTGGTTATTTTTTTTACTTCATTTTGTGTTATTTTCTTTTTTTTTTTTACATCAAAATCTCAACAAATATGTTCTACTGGGCTAAATAAAATGATTGAGGAGATGATAATTTGAGGACAGTTATAGGCAGCAGTGGCGTACATTGAAAAGGTGCCGGGGTCTTTTCCTGTTAAAAAAATCATTTCCAATACAAATTTTAGCCGATATTTTAAAATTTTCCTTTAAATATTTAAATAGGGGCTCATGATTCACAATATCAACAAAAAAAAAATTACCTGTCTGTGGCGGTTTACACCCCAAGCAAGAACACTTCCCCAAATCCATTTTTTTTGATCCAACTAGATTCTGGGTTAAGTTTAGAAAAATTTTTTGACAGCAAATTGATTGGGATGGCGAAATTCAACATTTTCTTCCGATGGGCCATAATACGTAAATGAAAATAAATAGTTTAATCCCATGAATTTATGTGGAACAAGAACTCCTCCACCTCCTTTGCTTCAGCATTAAAATGAAGGTGTTTGGCGTGGGGTGTAAATTGGCCTCAGAATTAGGTAATTTGGTATTTTTTATGGTATTGTGAATCATGAGTCTATTAAATTTAAAGAAATTTTAAATTATCCGCCGAAATTTGGATATTGGAGACGACTTAATTTTTAACAGGGTAATGACACCAACCCCACTGCTGTCACTGTACGCCACTGCTGTTCTATAACTGTCCCCAAAATTAAAAAACACCCTCAATCACTTTATTTAGCCCAGTAAACATATTTGTTGAGATTTGATTAAAAAGAAAACATGAAAAATAAACACAAAATGTGAAATAAAAACAATAATCACAAAAAGAATGGAGGAAAATCAATGCAGGAAAAAAAAATGATTAAATCTATACCAAGACGCTTAAAGTTATTGTGGACATAAAGATACCCTACTAATACTAAATTAAGACAGAAATACAATATTTAAAACTAAGTTAAATTTTTAGAGGTGGGCGAAGACTTTTTGTGAATTTTATATAACTTTTGTTTACTAATTTTAAAAAAAATAGTTATCTGAACTTTTCAATGGCCCTCTGTTATTAGACGGAAATAACCAGAAAAGCCCTAACTATTTTCTCTACGTCAAGAGCTTGAGTTCAAAGACTAGACTGGCAATAACTTTTATTATTATGAATAAGTTCAAATGGCAGTGCCATCTATTGGTTCAGTTATTAACTAAAACGATCTGTTACAACATTTATTTATATTAAGCCACGATAAACATATGAATTTTAAATGTAAGCTTTTAAAATATAAGAAAATTCTTATTTATTTATTTATTTTTAAATTGTTTTTAATACTAAATTTTATTATGTATTGCTTTATTTTACATATATCTTTGGATTTGTATTTACATTATCTTTGGATTTTTACATCATTCACTCATTAATAAATATCCTTCACAAAGTTTTCGAACCTTTAAAAAGGTATTAATGAAAAATATTATTTAAAACTTCACATCAAATTAAAATTTCAAACTGCATGTAACTAAAATTATTTATTTAACAATCGAAAATTTCGTAATTATGTTTCTGCAATTTTCTCCAATTTTATGAAATGTATGTAATCACTCTTTTATCAATGATTATAAAATATTTTTCCTTTTTGAAATCAAATTTCTTCAAAGCTTATATACGTATCTTAAAAGATAAATTATTTATTAATTTCGTTGTTACCCAAAATAGTAAACCAAAATCAATGTATTAAAAGCTGTTTTTTTTTTTTGGGGGTCGTAACTATCAGGGGTTTTAGTGGTGAAAAAATGCTCTGATATTATTAGCAGGACTAAAAAGAATACTAAATGTAGAATTTTTATATGTCTATACAATCATCTCTTTTCATTATATCGATTTATTTTATTTGCAAAAAAGTTGGATAAACTTAAAATCACTTCATTTTGCTTGAAAAAAGAGAAAGAAGAGTTCAAATGTATCTGTCGGAATGTTCTGCATTTATGTGGTTCATACAGCCTTAGGTATTTTCAAATTAAAGTGAATTAATTATTATCCGGATTTTTTTTTACTTCGATTTTTTTTTTTTTTTTGTAAACGGGCTGCATTTTGGCAGAATAGGCTTTGTAAATTTGGCAAGTCCCCAAGTGATGAGGTATTTCGTTGGTGGCACCCTCTAGTGGCAGATCTCACTACCAAATTTTTTAAGCTTCAATTTTTCAATTCAAGCTCTCGTCGGATGCTAAATATTACCATGATTTATTTTGTCGAGAGTACAAGAGCCAAATTGATACACAAGGAATTTTTTACATGTCACATAATAATATAATATATATGCTGACGATTTTCCCATCTTTACTTTAATAAAAATTTACTGAAGTATTTATTTATTTTAGTTCAGTAAAAATATACATTTGGTAAAAGAAAATTTAAAATATCAAAGCCATCTTAAGGTATAAACAATTTTAAAATTTTACAAATATCAATCAAATAGAATCACTAAGAAATTTTTAATACGAAAACAAACGCAGAAAGAAGCGTAGAACATAGCTATATATTTCAAAATACTTTAAAACTCTAATATGTGACTCAAAACTTTGCAATAGTCTAAAATAACACAAAAAATTAAATCTCAATTCCTACTTAGGTTAACCAAGAAAAAATTTATTTTAGTTTTTTGAATTCAATTAATGAATTAATATTAGAAAAACCTGTATTAATATCTCAACACTACAACTTATCACACTACAACTTAAAAAAAATATATTTGAAGCCAAGAAAAACTTCGTTAGAAAACTTTCTGGGGCCCTCTGTTGGTGCTAGTACTAATTTAGTCGGAAATAATGCAGAATAAATTTAAAATTAAAAAATAATTTTAATTAATGAATTAATAATTGAAAAAACTGTATTAACATCAAGTGTCATCCAATACAAATTTTAAAAAATCTATTTGACTTTCAATAGATGAATACAAAGTATTTTAATAACGATTGAAAATATGAACAAGATATATATATATATATATATATATATATATAGGGAGAGAGTGAACTATAATAGTAGGAATTAAAACAACAATGAGTTTTGTAACACAGCTTAGAAAATTAACATACGATGAAACGGGGCTAAAAAGTAGCGTAGCTTATCTCATAAATGAAAAAAAAAACATATTTGAATGCATCAAACACAAGAAAGTCTCTCTATTTAAAAGGTTTCTCAAAAAGAGCATGGTCCTTTGTTTACATTTTTTTTTCCAACTCCATTTTAAACTGTTTGAAATTATTTATTCTCTATCTACGAACATATAAATGTTATATATTTTTTAAATCAGAATTCTATGCACTATTTTTTAAAAATAAAAATGAAAATTCCGTTTTTGAGGTTTACGATATCTTGGAACTCTTAATAATCTCCATTCTAGGTCGAACCAACCTACCAATTTTTTCTACTTGCTATGAAAAAAAATAAATACATTTTCTGAAATATTTTATTGTGACTATAAGAAAAAATTTTCTACGATATACAAAGAAATATATCGGTTCATTATACCAACATATAACACGGTGAATTTCCAGTAAAAAATTTCAGAAAATAATGAAAATTTTTAAGAAACATTATTGATAACACTACTAGTTGCAGAACACTTACATGTTTCTAAACCATTAGTTAGGAAACACTTAGAAAAATATTTTGAAAGACGAAATAGAAGAATAAAAAATTTTACAGAAGAAAACTATTTTTTAAAAAACTTTTCTAAAAGTATAAAGCTCAAAATTTCCGTTCCATAACTTAGTATAAACATGGAACTGAATAGAACTAAACAATTTTTTTTTCAAACTAAAGAAATTTTGTACTTTATATTTAATAGAATTTTGTTATTTGTATATGTTTCGGTAAAAATAAACCAATTTTCCATCAAGTTTTCTTTGTATCCATGTTTTCTTTCGAAGTTTGTAAATAAAAAAGGCTCCTTTTCTGTTATTTTTCCCAACTGAACTTATTTTTATAAGATATATTTGCAATATAATGACAGTAAAAAGAGGAATTATGTAAAGTAAGCAAAATCTTCGTTTCGAAAGTATTGAGCAAAGAAGTTAAAATATAGAATTAAGCTGACAAATTCTATTACAAATTTTGGATTTTTTTAAACAAATGAAATTTACTTTTCAAATAATGAAGAATTTATGAGATAATTATTATGATTTATAAGAGAAACTATACTGACTCTCCTAGCAAGCACCTAAAAAATTGATGATCTTTTTTTTATCTGACATGAGAACTAAATGATATTAAATCGCCATTAAAATGACGTAATAGAAGAACGAAGCGCCTTTCGTATTAACGTTAGTTTTGAATTATCGTTTGGTGAAAAAACAATTTTATATATTTGTTGTTTATTACCGTTGTAATTGAACTTCAAAAAGGCTTAATAAAAATGTGTTTCTAATAATTCTTCCAGAAGTAAATTACCTTAACTGATGTAATAGAATATGCAAAAGGCAGCGAGCTACAAAGAAAATATATTCGACTCTACACAAAAAAAAGGTAAAAAATAATTTTCTAAACGGTTTTATTTCGATTACTCAAAAGTTAGAACTAAGGTAAATAATGTAAAATATATTGTGCGATAATCAAGTATTTTGCATTTTTTATGGTTTCCAGTTTGAATCGATGTTTAAAAAGACATTAGCTTAGGAAGTTTTTTCTTCCATTTTTTGAAATAAGAAAACAAAGAAATTTTGTCTGTGTTATTCAGAAGTACATCACTAACTTAAATAAATTTACGAAAGTCAAAACGTTAAAAAGGAAAGAGGAAAAAGGGTACATTAACAATCATACACATATTTAAAAATATATGTATTATTTATTCGCTTGCACATTTTTTTATGGAGATTAATCCAATTCAAAGTGAAAAAATCTGGCTTAGTAATTTTCTTCTTGAATCAATTTTCATCTTAATAATGAAACAGTTTTTAAGGTTTCTGTTGATTGAAATGAAACTCATAAAAAATTAAATATTTCTTAACCTCGATTGAGATCAATGTATTGTCTTAACAGATTTGTAAAAATAAATTTATATAAAAACAGCAAACAGATCAATTTCTTTCCAATGGGACGACATTTTAGCAACTTGGTCTTTACAGACACGACAAATCCCCAAATGTGAGCGCCATTTCATGGTGGTACCATTTAGTGGCGCCAACAATACAGATTGAAGGATAAAGAAGAGTTTTTAATGAATTAATTTTACGTGAATTGCAAATTAAACAAACAAATAAAGCTTTTTGCATATCACAACTGAACAAAAAACCCTGTTTGTTAAATTTTAAGTCTGTAGATCTAATAGCTGATAAAAAGGATTTTTTGCTTATCTATTCCCCGTAACTCTGTTGTGGGTCGATTTTTGAAAACACCTTCCTAAGCTTATCTCTGCTCAGTAAAAGTAGCACATTGTTACAAATTTTGTGTAATGAACGCTTAAAATAGTATAAATAATTTATATCTGGAAGTGTAATACGTTAATATTACTTTTTGTTGTATTTATTTTATGTTAAAATTGTAATCAGCCTCACACTCCGCCTGTTCAAGCGTTCGCAGTTCCTGACGCCTGGCGTAGACAAAACAAAATGCAAAGTTTTGCTTCACACATAAAAGATAGATATATGCTGTTGCGGGCGTTTTTGCAGATGGCAGAATTTTTTCCTACTTACTTGACAATTATCGTTATATTTTGAACATTTCAAACAATATCTTTATAAATTATAACCTATGTGTTATTCTGATGTATAAGCTATATTATTGTAAAGTTTCATTAAAATCCATTAAGTTGTTTTTGCGTGAAAGAGTACCAAGCATCCACACAAACTTTCACGTTTATAATATTAGTAAGGATACTTAAAAAAAAACTCTTGGAGAAATCTAAAATCCTAATACCTAATATAACATATAAGATTATTCTAAATAACTTAGCTTGAATTGGAGCTCCTTATGATAATCCTTCTCGAATCCCGATAGCTCGGTCAGTTCCAACACTATTGCCTTCGTCCATTCCCGGTAGATTCTAAGTGAAGGAAGAATGTTAATGTCGGGCCACGTGACTTCCCAGTCGCACAATTCACTTTCTATTCTTAGGTTTCACGATTAACGATTAACTTTTAACCTCACATACCTAAACGTCGAGGTTTAAATAGTATTTACACTTGCATAAAAAAAAAGTCATTTCCATGGAAAGCAGTTTTTAAACTAAAATCCCAGCTAAAGAATATTTTTCCCAAATGGATTAGTCAAAAGAACCACGAGTAAAACTCGACCTCAGTAAAAACTCGAATCCTATGCCACCTTGGTCGACCGCACCGGCTGGATTCGATTGTTCTCCCTATGAGCATCCTAGATATATTTTTTCAGGACCATAGCCCCATTTATTCACCCACATTTAACATTTTCAAATTATTTTAAAATTTTAAATTTTTTTAAATACCGCATAGCTAAGAGGATTTTTGAGCTTCGTTCATGAAACTTGGACCATAGGTTTTCCTCGTTGACCTCTCTCACCTGTTATGATTCGTGTGTAGATAGTGGGCCAAGGGGGCGTTATCACTAAAATTAGAGAATCCTCATGTTATTCCTATGGAGTTCGATCTTTTGACGATATCACGATATTACAGAAATAGAAGGATGAAACTTTGGGATCACCTACTACTCTGTGTATCGTTGGGACGTGACCATTTACGTCACAGTTGTCCCTCCCCCCCTACCCGGGAGAGTTAGTTTCGTTTTCCTTTCCCGAGCTTGCGCCGCCCCATTTGGAATGGATTCCTCTTGTGTTTCCTCACAACCAGGCCGAGTTTTGAGTTGCTGGGTGCCCTTCTTCTATTTTATGTAATTGTTTTAAATGTTTTAATTATTTTAAAATGACCATAACTCGGGTTCTTTAGGCGGATGTCTTAATTTTCTCAGTTTCGATTCTTCTCGCCGAGACATGCAATATGAGGTCTCAGGTGTCACATTCGGTTCACCTCATCTTCAGATACAGTCTGCCGAAAACCCCCATGTTATTGGTCCTATTGTCCCTGTGCGGGAGTGTTTAAATTTATTTAAATCGTGATTATCTTGGGTTCGACTGGATTGACTTAAGGTTAGTATCGTTCAACTCTGCTAGTGACCGCCTTTCGTCCTTGTGGCCCAGTTTTCCCTGCTCAAGATTCTTAGAAAGATTTTAATCTTGTTACGCCAAAGAAGTATAACTTCTTACGTGCGTACATAAGTACACACTCTCACTTTTTATAACAAAATAATGACCCCAAGTGCACTGTTCTCAACGACCACCACTGATGTTTCTGAAACTATAACTGTCCCTAATTTCTGAAACACTTTCTCAATCACCTGATTTAAGCTCAGTAAAACATATTTGGTGAGAATCTGAATAAGAAACATGTCATATAAGCACAAAATGTGAACTGAAAGCAATGATAACAAAAGAATGGATGAACATCGATGCAGAAATTACAAAAAAAAAATTGACAGCTATAGAGACTGCCGATAGAAGTGAAAACTTAGAACTTTTAGTATTAAAATTTGAAATTTCATAATGTTTGAATTAGAATTATCAACATCAATTTGGATCTATTGACACTCCGAGCAACAATAATATGCATGTTTATATGGTTTTTTTTTTATTATTCAAATGTATTACGGGCTCTCTCTGTACAAGAGATTTTAATTGTTTGCATCATTGTCATCATTAATTTCAACAATACTTACACTTTTTATACTTTCAATTATCTTCATTTTGACGTCTTAGCCACTGTGAAATACTAATCCGGATGGTGTGATGCATTGCAGAGGTTAAATATTAGAAAATAAATAATGCAAAATTTTCAAATGCCAGAATAAATACGAAGATTTAAAATAATTTTCTGTTATTTATTTTTTATCTTAAAAATATTAGTATAGTTATTTAGTACTCACTATTGTACTGCACAATGATTCTTCAGTTAAACGATTCAAATAATAATCAAACAAAAACACTATTTCAACAATGCATAGTATATACACATTGAACTTTTCACTAAATCCATTCAATTTCACTTATAAGATATACACAGCACTATACGTCAGCTGTATAGGTACAGATATACTGTTATAAGCATGTCGGTGACACGAAAACACGAGTGTTCACCCATCCAAAAAGTGTCTAAGGCGCACAGCACACTGCGCGTGCGCCAGCCATGAGCATGTCTGTGACGCGCACGCATAAGATTTTCCCCTACCAAAAAGTGCCCAACGCGGCTAAAGAAGTTTTCACTTCAAAAAAAATTGATGAAATCTATACGAAGACGTTTAAAGTTATTATGGGCGCTAAAAGATTTCCTACTAATTACTAATTTAAGAAAAATATACAACAGTTTTTTTAAGTGTACGAAGACTTTTGTCGCGTAAAATTTCAGTAGTTTTTGGATTATTAGTTTTCAAAACAATAGTTGGTACTTACGTATTATCGCAACCTATTGGCGACGTTAGATGAAACGAAGCACCTGGTTGCCAATTCAGCGCGTACGACACATAGGAAATCGAGGTTGCCAACTTGGCGAGTTATTAATAGAGTTGGCGTTTGTTGCGATAATACTTAAGTATCTAATAGTTCTGCTATATTTTAAAAATAGATTATGTTATTCGAATAAGAACAAAATGCAGATATTATAAGAAATTTTATTTCTGATATATTGAATTTTATTTGTCAAAAACATTACATTTTATGGAAAATTTTAAGTGTACGAATACTTTTGACGCCCACTGTACCTATTAAACAATTCCGTCATGAATCAAAGATTAGATTAGTTCTCCTCTCATTACATTAGATCAGTGCTTCTCAAACTTTCACTACTGGTGACCCTATTTTCAATCATAATTTTTAATAAGAGTAAAACCAAGAGCACGGCAATGAATACAAAAATGTAAAATGATTTTTTTAAATGAATGATTATATTATAAATAGATTTAAACGAACTGTGTAATTGTAATCCTCACAAATTAGCATTTATTATAAATGTTAAATAATGAAAATAATGTAAAATTCCGATAAAGAATAATTGTGTTATTTTTAATATTTAAAACGAGAAGACTTCAAAATGTTTTAACCCGGGAGCAGAAGCGCACTGGATAATAATGGTAATTAGTCGCGCGGGTGACGGAGTCACCCGAAGCTTTATTACATTTATTTTATTGCACAATAAAATCACAATTTCAGTGAATAATTTAACTAAGAAAAAGTATACTTACCTACTTTCTACCTTTGTTCATAGATAATTTGAGAAAAATTCCAATAGAACCGAATTAAAATGTTTCTTAGGTACGCGACCTTAATAAAAGACACAAATCACAGAAACTTTTCACGAACGTTACAGGAATGATATCTGCAAGCAAAACTGTCACATTTTGTTCAAATTTTTGTAGTTTGTCTTTGTACCCGCGCGACCACTCCCGAGTTAAATATGTAATCAGTGTAAAACTATGGATGTTAGTTCTAAAAAGGAATTATATAAAACGTTTTTCATCAGGCTTTATATGTTTCAGAATACTCAGATTTTTTGTGCCTTAAAATATTAGTGTTCTCTGGTTATTTAGCATTTTTGAGAGTCAAAACTGCATTAAAAAAAAAGTCATTCATTCTTTTTGTAGTATGAGAATATTTTAGACCTTTGTGGACTGACGGTACTTGAAATGAAAAAAATATTTATTTTTTTCGTAAAAATATATAAATATTGGCCAAATAATCTTTCAAAGTGCTTTCTGTTCTTTTCGAAATGTCATATAACTCTTTCGTATACGCGCATTATTTACAACTTCCCTAAATGAAAAATAAAGCCATAAAAAAAGGAACGAACTAACCATAACAGTAAGTTCGAAGGTCAAACAGATGAATTTTTTATCTTCCTAGAATATTTCTCTGGGTCTGGGTTTTGTCTTTTCTCTGAAATAGTTTTTAGGTTGAAAAAGAAAACTCAGTAAAATAATCTATCATCGTGGGATTACAGCAAATCAAACAAAATGTTACGTTTTTTTTATTTAGTTATAAGATCAGATAGCTAATTAATGTATCGAAATGAAAGCTTTTATGTTTGATGAAGCAATACTAATAAATTTTATCAGTGTAAATGTGTATTTTATGTTATGTCAGAAAGTATTTTCTTACTTCATTACAATAAATTAATTTTTTTTAAATCTTATTTTCGATATGCTCGCGCCCACACTTTGAGAAACACTGCATTAGATCACTATAATTATCCCACCACTTTGTAAAACGGGGAACGTCCAACCCATGGAAAGAAGCAAAAACTGGTAAAGAAACTATTTTAAGCATCTGCATTCACAATTTTTCTGTACCTTTCTTTTCAAATATTGAGTAAAACAAGATTATTCTGCCTCGTTGATTTAATTGATAGATTTTTACAAAAAAAATTCATATAATAAGGAAAATAATAATCCCCTTTTCTCTTTAAAATGGATTAAATTCAAACGGATTAGATTCTTTTTTCCTCCAAAATGGATGCAAATAGTCTAAATCTCTTATCTTGGACGACTTTCCTACTAGAAAACTTTTTCGTGTTTTGAATTTCGATACGAAAGAGAGAGAGTGAAAAATATTAACAGTAAGTATAACCAAAGCACGTTATATTATTAAAACAAAAATGATTTCCGCGATTCCCTTTGTATTATTACTCCAATGGGCTTTGCAATTAATGTATGAGTGAAATTAATCATCTGTACATTCATACGTTTTGTTTTTATTATTGTTTCTCTTTTACTTATTCGTATATTTAATTACTTTGTAGAGTCCCCGTTGATTCATTTTGATATACAGTCGAACCTCTATATAAAGAAGTTGCTAAATCTCGAAAAAAAGTTCGTTATATGGAAAAATTCGTTATATAGAGGTTCATCTTTCAATTTTCTTTATAAACCACATAAAACAAATTTTAAATTCCTAACCACTATATATTAAAAAAAGTAATTATTCACATCTTTTTAAATTAATATATATTTATTTTATAAATCTTACCTACAAAAAAAAACTGCGAAAAAGTTTTTGACGCCTTTCTCTACTTCCTGAAGAATTGAATTTTTTCTTTGATGCTCAGGCACTTACGTTTTGACATTTTCGAGCTACAAGAAACGAAGTTACCAGTACGACTGATCAACACTACAAATGAACGGAGACCAGTTCAAAAACACGAGACACCACTGAGGGAGAAAGGCAATATCGAAGATGTTTCAGTGAACTGGACTGTGGGGTTTAAAGGTTGCACTTCTTGGATGAAATGCCCAGAATTCTATTGCTCTCGGTGAGTTAGGCACCTAATAAAACCAGTTCAAAATTTGTGACCACCATAAAATGTGTTAAAAGAGAGAATAACTCGAAATGTCCAGTAATGCTTCAAAAATAAAGAGAAAAAAAATTGAATCACAAGAGAAAAAGTTCGTTATACAGAAAATAAACTTCGCTGTAAGCAGGTTATTTTACGAAGGAAATCGTGAAATGTTCTTGGTTCCAGGAAAAGGTTCGCTGTGTAGAAAAATTCACAATATAGAGGTTCGTTATATAGAGATTCGACTATTTCTACAAAAATGTTCAAATTTGAGCAAATATTTACAAAAATTCTAACTAGGAAATTAAGGTATCCCACTGCTTGCGACAACTTTTTTTTAAAAAAAAAATCGAGATATGGGGATTTTTTGTGGTTTTAAGATTTATTTAGTACATTTTTAGAAAAATACGCTAAAATTATGGAAAGAAAAAGAAATTATTACTACTAAAATGGAAAAATATAGGTAAAAATTTACAAAAAAATTGCATAAACGGGGCCCATTCTGTACAAAAGGTTTATGAACAAATTTTCAATATTTCAATTTTGATGTGTTGCTTTGCTATTCATTTTCAAATGACCTTTAGGATAAGAGTTATTTTAATTTTTTTCAAAAACTAGAGCACTTTATCTTAGTTATTATATGAAATTTCTTAAAAAGAAACAGTAATTATATTCACATAAGGGACTGTAAATTTTGTAATAAAACAGTGATTGATAAACTGAAGGTTAAAACACTTCTACTATTACACAGAACAAACAAAAAGAATTTCATTTAATTATTTTCGAAGCTTTTTGAGCAATTTCCGTCCCCATTTGAGCATTTTCAAAAAGACACATTTCGAGTAAAACGCATTTTAAAGAATGACTGACATCTTGCTTAAAGTAGTGGTATTTGCTTTTACTAAAACATTTGTAATTTTTGTTCTAGTGAACGGAAACTAATAAACTTGGTATTTTTATAAAGCTTATAAGATGGCCTGCCTATAAAACAAAATCATTAAAAAAAATTTGTCAATGTTTTGTGCAAAATTAACAGTTTTAGGGTAGTCGAATACCTTAAATACACTTTTATTCAACACAAGCATATTTGCAGCTTACATCTTTACAAGAATAACAAAAACAAATCTTTAAGGTGAGTAGAGTATACATATAAATAGAATTATGAGAAATAACATACAAGTTGTAATCATAAAATCTATGTCTACACCGGGTTGATTGTTTTATCAACATGAATGTCAGAAACTATACGTTTGAACTGCACTACTTGTCAATGTCAATGATTATAATCACAGAATTGCTATATCTCTTACTCGTATCCATAAATCAATTACTTTCTCATTCTAAACTTTCTCATCTAATAAGCTGTTATCTGTCTTTTATCTAGTCTGCTGTCTTTCTCTTGAACTTGATATTGAAAAAGATTATAACGAAAAATTATATAAGTATTCAGTTTCAACTTATTTGCATAAAATTCAAGAAATAGAAGTGGATTCATTAATAAGAGAGAGTACATAGATACAATAGAACAAAAAAAGAAACATGCTTACCAAATTTCAAATATGTACGTCTAATAGTTCAAAAACGGATATTTCTTTTTATCTAAGCACCTTAATAACCACCACGACATCCCCTTGGAAGTAGATTTCCAAGGGAAATGTTCCTAGCTTATCTCTACTCAACAAAAGAAAGATGCCTATCAGATTTCAAGTATAAATGTCTCCCAGTTTGAAAATAGGAACTTGTAACCATACGCTCCACAACTCTCCATGGGAGTGGATTTTCGTTAAACCTGTTTTTCGTAGATCTCTGTTTAACAAATAAATATGCTTGTCAAATTTCAAGTTTATTGGACTAATAATTCCAAAACAGGAATTTTTATTTTTATAGCCCTCTTAACCCTCACAACAACTCTTGGAAGTAGGGTTCCGCAAAATCCATTCTTAACAGATATCTACTCAAGGAATGAAATAGGCTTACCGAAAATTCCAAGTGATTAGGTTTAATACCCCTGAAATGGAAATTTTTTAACTACCCCCTCGTAACTCTCCTTGAGTGTTGACTTCCATAAAACCCATTCTTACCGAATCTCTACAAAACAAAAGAAATGTGCTAGCCAAATTTCAAGTGGGTGTATGTGGAATCTATAATACAAAAACGGACAAGCTTATCTATTAAGCCTCTTAACCCTTCCTTGGTAATCCATATTACCCAACTTTTCCTCTATATAGAGAGAGATTGAATATGCCTTATAAAAATTTAAATCCTTAACCCTTTCCAGGCTCATTTTATTTCTGGATTATGGATTTAAAAATATGCCTGTTTTTAATGCTTATTTTCAAACATACATATCTTTTTTGGCATAACACTAATCGCATACACAATTTCCTAAAAAATTATTGTAAAAAAAATCTATTCAAATAAATGAGTAATTTACCTGTAAAGTTGGCTTTCTGTATGGAAATCTTTAGACTTTGGAGTCAATTCACACTAACTATAAATATAAAGCTTAGAATACCTAACTTTTATCCAGAATTTCAAATTTTATTTACATTTTTTGCACTTACATAATTGATTATGAAATTGTTAATCAAAATTTGATTGTGTATGATAAATTCGAAAACACACACACGGTACTGCACATAATCCTACATTGCAATCTAGACAGTAGAATTTTGTTTCTCTTTTACCTTCTTCCCTTTACTGTCTCTCTTTGAGCAGCAAATAATACAATGTCGTGTTGGATCAGTTTTCTTCTCTATTAGGGGAATGTAATCAACAAAGTGTCATTCAGACAAGCGTGAAGCAAGGGGGTGCTCAATTGAAGGTCGTCCTCTTATTGCAGAAAATTCCTCCAAATGGCACTTTTCAATTATTCGAAACTATATAAATCAGACGTGGAAAAATTCGGGAAAGACCGATTGCATAGTGTAAATTTTCACAGTACCCGAGTTACACTCAGGATGAGTCAATATGGTACGTTTCGCCTGCCCGAGCTCAGCTCGGGAAAAGCAAGGAAGGGTTGAAAATATGGTTAAATGTGTGACGGGCTCATCGCGCTTTCTATTAATTATCCTCTTGGGTTCTTTGGGGTCGAAAAAGGCAAATTCTTTCCAACCAAATCCAGAAGCGAAGCGTGATTATGCAAATTAGGAACCTTTTAAATAGCAGGAGTTTAGCGTAAGCGAGGTGGCCTTTTGGGAAGTGATTATGCTAGTCTGAGTTTAAGCGTGTAAGCTGAAGTAAGCCAATATCCCAGAGTTCAAGTCGAGGTGGATACCATTCCACGCGAGATAAAGAAACGACATTGAGGATTCGAGAGTGTTGCTGCTACCTAGGATATAGAGGTAGGACAGATCTACTAAATATTGAGAACTGTGTATAAACAGAGGTTAGGAGTAAGTGGTAAAGTAATTATAGTGGTCAGGATCGCTCTTATTTGTTAATACGTATTGTTTGTTTCTTCACCTCAGATCCTCTAAGTTAAAATATAAATATTATCATTGTATAGTGTTTAAGTTAAGATCTTAATAAAGAGATATTAAGATGATGGTAACGCCTGGTTCTTCATTCACTCCCACACCCCTGGGTCACGAGGATAACTTAGAAGTAAGGCATCGCCCATTACAAATGGAGAAAACATACATCCAATTTTCTATTCAAAAAATCATTTCATTCATCATTCTATTTTTATGAGGCTAAAATTCGAAAATCCTTACTGTGAGCATATTTTACTCTACAAATAAACAGGGTAGTCTTTTTCATAACATTGCATAACAAAAATACTATATAAGTTCATTGTTATGTAACACGGAACTGTAAGGAAAAATATATAATCCAATAACATACACAATTTTCAAAATACTATTAATAGGAATAGTGAACAAACTATGCATGCATTGAATAATCGCAATGTGGTGTTTAGAGTTCGGCATATTAAAACGCGAAACTCTTTCGCATTCTTATAAATCTTTTTCAAAGAAACAGGTGCTTCTTGTGATTTCGAATATCCAAGAACGAGAGATATTGTTAGGAATTCTTTTGAAAATCTCAGCAACCCACACACAATAAAGAGTTCCGGGTGATTTACCATTTTCGAAGACGTAGTCTTTTGTTCGAATATTTTACCTCAGACGATATTTCTCTCCGCCTGAATATTGTGGTGGAATTTAAAGGCTAAAAACATGTTCAATCTTTATATATATATATATATATATATATATATATATATATATATATATATATATATATATATATATATATATATATATATATATATATATATAAATTAGGGGATTAAATGGCTTGGAAAAACGCGTTTGAATAATTTATGTGATTTTTTAGAAATACTGATGGGGTACAGAATCTCTTCAATTCCACTTAAAATATAAAAGTAGGAAATAGAATACGATTAAATACGTTTAATAGGAAAACGCTTAAGACGAAATATAGGTTAACAAGAAATTATACTACAGTCCCAGGAAACTACTATGTATTTTCGTGCATTTTTTTCTCTTAACACGAAACGAAAATAGATAAACACAAAAGATTTCCCTTCTGGAAATTGAAATTGAGCCAACACTTAATGAAATGTTTGAGAAAGTATTTGTATTATTGGACTGTCCTACTGTATCATTGGAAGAATTCGTTGCAGTAGAGGAAGATAATGTGTGTACAGCCACAATTATATGGAAGACAAAGACATTTTGGGATTTGTCCAAAGAGCTCAAAAAATTTCATTGATGCAGATTCCGTCGAAGAAAATGAAATGATAATTCAACTCCTATTCCCTCATCATCCGAAATGAGAAACATCATGAACAGTGTGCGCAGTTATTCAGACATCCATTCATATAGTGAAATGAATAGCGAAATAGAACCTTTGAACAATTAGTCAAAAATTTGATGCTAAAAAAGACAATGCAATTAAAAAAATCAGATTGTTTTCCAAAAATTTAACAAATGTTTTGTTTTTCAAGACTCGAAAACTTTGCATTAAATTTCACTAAATTCTTGTGAATGTTTTTGTTTCATTGATTTGTATTAAATACATGCATATATACATATCTATATAAATAAAATGTACTATAATAAACTAAATTTTGTCAAATATATTTAGATCTTTATATATAAAAATCTTCTGTGCGTGTATATGTGTGACTGAACTCCTCCTAAACGACTGGATCAATTTTGATGAAATTTTTTGTGTGGGTTCAAGTGGGTTCGAGAATGGTTAGATTCACAATTCGGTCCAATATCGCAATTAGTTAAAAAGATATTAATTAAAAACTTTCAACTCAATATTTACCTGCATTGTTGTAACAACGTTATTGTTATAAAAATGACCTAAGTTGGCGTCGAAAATCGATTTTCAGCCAAACTGGCCAAACCAGGTTTTCATTATTACAAAAATGCAGACGAGTCATACTTTTTAGCGTTTTTAATTAATATCTTTTCAAATAATCTTTATATATATATAATTCGTCTATGCGTGTGTATGTGACTGAACTCCTCCTAAGCGCATGAGCAATACTCTTGAGGCCACTATTTTGAGCGGCAAACTTCAAAGTGAAATTGTACTTCTACCACAGATCCCAATGATTCTTTTAGACTCTCCTACACATTCAAATGTTTGCCATTTCCAATTCGCTTGGCATTTTCTATGACCTTTAATAAGTCACAAGGTCAAACAATGACAATTTGTGGCTTAGATTTAGAAAACCCTTGCTTTTCTCATGGCCAATTATATGTTGCATGTCCGAGGCAAACCATCGCATTTGTTTGTTCATACCCCAAAAACACTGTACATTCAATGGCATTATGATAAATTTATTTTTTGTGCATTAAAAAATATACCTGTTATGAAAATAGCTCGAGTTTTGTCTTTTTTACCCTTTAATCAAAACAAGTTTCTATTTAGAATAGCTTCTATATTCAACTTAGTTCATAGTAAATACATACTCACATGCAATCGATAGGTCGAATTGTGGTAACTATATGTGTGATGATATTAGGTATTGTAATAACTTTCTTTATAAAAAATTTCATCAAAAGGGTCCAGATTGTTACAACTTATTCACAAAAAAGTTTGTAATTTTTGGATTTAAGACGTGTGTACTGGACAATGTCTGTCGGGACTGCTAGTATGTATATATATATATATATATATATATATACACGAAAAAATATTTCAGTTCCCTTAGTTTTGTGTTAAAAGATTTTCACTTTATGTTTCTCATGAATATATGAGTTCATATTTTAAAAAAATCAGACTATTATTTTATCATCTCTAAAAGAGTGCTCCCAGCCGTGTAGTGACCGGGTGTAAAAAAAAATAGTCCCAACGTAGCCCATGCGTGTCGTAGAAGGCGACTAAAATGGCACCGGTCCTCCAGGTTAGGGGTTGGGCGTAGGGTGTAGGGCTAACAACCCAACCCCATAAAAAAACTCTTGTTACGAAATCTCAAGAACAGAGGAAATATTTTTAATAAATCAACACAGTTGTTGGCTTTTGCTGATGACATTGATATCATCGCTCGAACACCAGCGCACTATCGAAGTTATCTTATCTTTAGAGAAAGAAGCCCTCAGGATGAGACTGAAAATCAAAGAGAATAAGACCAAGTACATGCCTTGCACTAAATCAAGTTTTAACAATTCCCATTTTAAAATTGAAGAGTATAGTTTTGAAGTTGTTGACAGCTTCCCTTATTTAAGGTTCAGAAGTTAACAATAGAAATGATTGTACTACTGAAATCCAAAAGAGAATTACCATGGCTAATAGATGTCTTAATGAAATACGAAAATATATGAAATCAAATTTAATCAAAAGAAAAACAAAGGTTCTGTTGTATAAAAGTCTTTTAAGATCAGTAGGAAACTTGGTCCATGTCTCGAACACATAAGAACATGATAAGTATCTACGAAAGGAAGATTTT
This sequence comes from Trichonephila inaurata madagascariensis, assembly GCA_019973955.1. Taxonomy (NCBI): domain Eukaryota; kingdom Metazoa; phylum Arthropoda; class Arachnida; order Araneae; family Nephilidae; genus Trichonephila; species Trichonephila inaurata. Next base: position 31,720 of record BMAV01016554.1, read on the forward strand.
AAGATAGATTTTTGGTGGAATTCAGGAAAATGGAACATGGAACATGGTGAAGAAGATCTCTAATTTAGAGCTCTACCGATTATATAGGTAATCTAACATTGTTAACTTCATCAAAATACAACGAATTAAATGGGCAGATCACGTTACCAGAATGAACGAAGACCCCATCACTAAAAAAAAATCTTCAATGCTCAACCAATGGGCACACGAAGAAAGGACAGAATTGATGATTGATGAATTGATGGCTTAGAAAAATATCTCCTAGTTTTAAGAACTAGAAATTAAAGAACACTGGTAGGAAGACGGCTGGCCTGGAAAAGCCTTCATGAGAAGGCCAAAGCCCACCTTGGAGGAAGGAAGAAGAACTGAGGAAGAGGAAGAAAAGAGTGCTCTTGGGAAAGCGTGCGTAGTTTGGTGTATGTACATAGGCAACCCTAATGCTCATGCATAAATTTTTTACTTTTTGCAGAAGTTATAAGTAGCCAGCAGGCTACCAACGAAGGAGGAAATGTAATCGAGCACCACCAAATTTTCGAGGGGAGAGATCCAATTTGACACCAAAACTTGAACAATGCTAGAAGTTTAATTTTATGTAAGGCATGCTGATTTCCAGTGTCCGAGAAAAAATGAAACCAGAAGATTTCGATTTAGAGAAGACAGACGTTATTCAAAATGAGACATATCAATTGTATGCCATCTCAAAAGGGGTGTTCTGTGCTGCCGACGGTAACAGAATCGTTAGAAGTGTAAGGTAATCCAAGGGCTCCTATTTCGAAGCAGATAGTGTAAAACAGTTTGTGTGTGTGTGACAACCTGTGGCGTGCCAAACCAACTAAAATCATTCAGCGTGCCACAAGTGGGACCTTTCTGCAATTAAATTTCCCCGCATAATGAAACATAGTTAGAATAGAGCTCAATAATATAGAGATATTTGCAATTTTATTATTTGTAAATTGTGCATCAATTAAAGATATTCCTTAACATAAAAATAAAATATAACGGTAAAATTTTAGCTGGGCACACTGCTGTTTTTGGCGCCTTTTTTTTCCCCGCTAAATGGCGCCCAAAACCAGTGTTTCAAAGAATGACGTCATGAACCAAAACAAAAAAAATTGGGGGGTTGACGGTCTTAGGCGCCAAATTTTTGTCGCCAAAGCAGTGTGCCCACCTAGGATCCAACCAAAAAACTATTCCTTCAACAAAAATATAAAAAATTAAAATTATACAGATACTACGTATTTTTAAACATATTTATTAAATAAAAAAGACAACAAAAATATAAAAATTTTTTCTTCATTACTTAACACAACAAATGAAGAAAAAAAAATTTAAATCAATTCCTATTATATCAACAAAGAAGAATTTTATTTTAGCTACTTTTTATTAAATAGTTACAATTAATATAAATATGTATTTACACATTTGGCAAAATTACAACATTAAGAGGTAATTATAATATTCATTAATTATCATTAAAGTTCGTATTCTTACCCAAAACAATAGTGTACAGAAAATTTCAGCCCAAATAAGCGGTTTAAAACGTGAATAAAAAAAATTTTTAAGTTTTGACCAAGATACCAAAAAAGGGCGCTGTCCTAACTGACCGCATTTGTAATTTTTTAAATAATTAGTTTTAATCAATTAATTTTTTTTTAATTATAATTAAATTACTGTATTTCATCAAAACAAATGTACATAAAATGTCAGCTCAACTGAGCACTTTAAAATGTATTTTATTAACGATTGAAAATTCCACGAAGATAAATAAATAAATATAGAAATTGAGCTAAATAGGAATTTAAAAAAAAAAATGTTAAAATTTTAATGCAAACCTATCTTCCCCCTCTACTTTCATATCCCCAAAACAGGGGATAATGTGTGACTTTCAATTTGACACGATTCTGAGCATACAGTTGTTAAACAATTTCTTCCGGTTTCGAAATAGTTTTCATATGAGGAAAGATTTTTTAATTAGATATGTAGAACCAAAAGCGGAAAGCAGAGAGCATGCAATTTTTTCTCTTCAAATAATTAAATCTCTCCAGCAATGACATTCAATAATTTACAGAATAGCTGTAAATTTATCTTTAATGTTATCTTTCAGATTCTTTCTTAATTCCGTAAATGTCCATAATTCTGAAGATGTTGTTCAAATATGATCCATTATAAATTTATCAACTCCCATCTACTCAAAAATTAACAGATTTGTAGAATAATTCAGAGTGTCACTGAGAATTTTACCGCGTGCATAGGTTGAGAATTGCCGCGTGATCTTTTGTTGTATAACTACCACAAAATATGCTTCTGTAGCGCTATTTTAAGTTGCTGATCACTTCAAAAATAATGTTTGTTGCTTCAGTCTTTTCCGACACTCCGCAACTTTTATCTTGCTTTCATCCTCGGAAAGTTTGAAACCAAGTTTGTGATGTTTTGTTTCGAGGTGTCATTTTCGATTGTACTCCAAAAAAGTATGGCCATTGCTTTCTAAAACTCTGCTTTATTTTTTATTATACCAAAGAAATATTTGTTTTCCCATTCTTTATTAAGCATGCTACATTTCATCACAGTTTACATCTTCAAGTTCTAGTTTCAGTAAAGATTGATGCATTTATTGTTGCAAAGACAAAATTGAAATTGACCATTAGAAAAAGTACTGTGCTTCAAATCTACACTGCATATGGATATTAACACGTTACTGTCCAACTGAAAAATACAAGACGAATCTACGGACGTGCGAAAGAAAATATCGGCTCAAGAAGGAATGTTTTTGTCTGTATTGGCAGCCCACAAAAACTTTAGAAGGGTGCGACTTATATATTCCCCCTGGATCTAAATCAAAAACTGCTTTAGTGCTACCTACAACCAACGAATTTCAGAGGAAGGAGTTCAAATAGATCGTTAACAGTGGCTACAATTTTCATATTGATTTATATGCAAAAATCTGGCCCTATATCTCAAACATATGAGAAAATCAACTAAGACAATCTTCAGTCATTTCACAGAAAGTCACATATTTTGAAAAGAAGCATATAAGTTATTGAAAAGTTATTTTTTCTTTCGGATAAATTAATCATTCAATGGATTTTCTCCTTTGGTTTCCTATTTTTCAAAGAAATTAATACTTTTATTTTATACTTTCGAGTATTGTACCAAGTTTTTGTGAAATGTTTCTATTTCAATGGTGCTGCCATCTATTATGATTTTATGTAATGAAATGCTTAAAATATAAATTGTTTGCTTAGCAGCCAAAATGTTAGCTTCTTTTGATACATATTTTTCTGTTAACTATCTCTATATATGTATTATATCTCTATCCTATTAATATATGTGTCGTAATGATAAATGCTGCAAAAAATTGTTGATTTTGAGCATAGTGCCAATATTAGAAACTATGTAAAACTCCATCAGAAAAATTTGAAACAAACTCTTCTCATTTTCTAATATGAAAAATATTAAAAGAGCTGTAAAATTCTTTTCATCATTAACGTGTTACGTATGAGGTTTATCAAATTTTTCTTATTTCATAGTGTTTAACTTTAAAAAATTTGATACTCTTTTTCACCTACACTACCACCGATGTCGATTCGTCGCCACTAATACAAGAAAATTCCTATTTTATATTAAAACACGTATGGAAATTATTTACTGATGCATGTCAAAAATGTGAGGATATTCATTGCAGCTAAGGGAAAAAAAAGTTCCGGGGAATTTTGTACCCCATGGAACTATTTTATCAACAACAAATCAGAATATTAAAGGTTTCTAAACATTATATACATTAAAATTTCATTTATTTTCTAATACACTTAGAATTGTCTGTATATATTAAAATTGTCTATATAATGAAAGTGATCAGTTTTTTACAATGAAAAGAAAGACAAAAAATTTAAGAAAAAATTATGACTAAATATGTGAAGCCTTTTATTAATTCAAACAAAAATATACTAATTACGCTTCATTCCTTTTAATTATTTACTTAGGAAAGTATTTTTTCATTAAATGGTTTCTTTTTTTTTCTCTTTTTTTTTTTTTTTTTTTTGTCAATATATCTTTTTTTAACGTATCGGAAATTTCGAAGCAAGAAATATATTCTTCGTATTGAACTTTACAGTAAGTCCTGCAGCTAAAGTATCAACATTAAATCTTGATTTCTCCCTTGTCCAAAAATCATTTCCTTCATTAAACTATATTTCATCATTCATTAAACTATAATTTATTTTTCATTTTTTAGTTCAATCTACAATAAAAACCTGTTTTTTTAATTTTTAAAATTATCATTTATTCTTTGTTAAATTTATCTAACTAATAACAGTGTGGAAGAAGAAATATTAAATGTCAATCGTATTACCACCTTTTAAAAATATTGTTATAATGTTATTCGTATCATCACTTCTAAACATATTGCTTTATCAAAATAAAAAATATTTAGCAGTTAAAGCATAAACTATTTTAATTCCCGTTTGCTGTTTTAGAGTTGTACCTTAATCTTTTAGTTCCTAAATCTGGAATTAGTCTGCAAATCTAAAAAAGGCATATGGAATTAGTCACCAAATCTGAACATGATTTATGCAATTAGTCGCAAATCTAGAAACGATACAATGAATTAGTCGCCAAATCGAGAAACGATTAATGAATTAGTCACCAAATCTCGTAAATCCTTAAAATCCTGATCAGGACAATAAAACAAAATTTTGAAATTATTGTATTGTCATGGGTCCTTGACAAGTGTGCGAAATTTCGAATCAATCTGACCTTTTAAAGCGGAAAAAATCGAGTTCAAAGATTCCATTATATACAAGTGAAATTTATAAAAACGTGTTAAAAAGAAGGTGGATTTCAATGACTTTTATTTTCGACGATTTTTAACCACATTCTGCAAATGGCTATTTAATTTCTGCGTGTTGTTTAATAATTGTTCCAAATGTCGATGTTGAAATTTGAAGACGTTTTGCTAAAACAGTTTGTACTCCAACGTTATTGTTAAATTAGCGTAAAATATTAAGCTTTTCACTAAAAAACGTTTTCCTTTCCGACAATCTGTCATGTCTTACAAATTTTCAAAAACAAAATTTTTTCTGCAAAACCGTAACTATAATAAACTTCATTTCCTTCAAGAAAGAGAGAAAATGGTAAAAATTCTGAAAAAATCCTCATCGTTGTGTAAGAGGAGGAGATAATAAAGGAATTTTCCTGTCCTATTCAAAATTCACGTGATAGGTTACACTCATGACTCCTCTGCATCTTTGAAGTCTAATAGTGGGCTAAATTCTTTCCGTCGAAATTTGCTGCTTCAAGAAAACTCTTTTTCTGGTCCAGATAAAAAGGACATGTCATTTGAAAAAGAAATTCAAATTTTTTCGGATTGAAACAAATAAAATAATTTGGCTGTTGAAATATTTCGTTGGTTTTCATTCTTTAAATAGAGGTTTTTTGTTTTCATTTTAATTGGAGGGAAATAAAAATTCGTTAAATCTCTCTTAACAGCAAAATTCACTAAATAGGCCTTGGTTACTAAAAAATGTACATTTATTAGTATTCAGTGTTCTTGTATTTAAATATGAGTTTCAAAAAATGGTTGACCATTAGACAAAAGCTTAATGAACAGTTCATTTAAAAAGAATAGTTAATAATTGCGATCCTAAAAGACCACTTTCCTACTAAAAAGATATTAATTTAAATCGCCTATACCTATTTCGTAATATAATTTTTTTTTCTATTTTTCAAACTTGTGACGGGGCTTTATCGCGTTTTCACACTAATCCTCTTGGGGAATCTTTGGGCCCAGAATTGAGTTATTTCAATCCAATACTCTCAAGAAGAAACCGTGATGTGCAGATTATAGTTAATAGATATATAATGGAGTTTTAGCATTCGCGTGAGAGCAAGAATAGTAGAAGAATAGCAGAAGAATAGTAGAATAGTAGAAGAATAGAATAGAAGTAGGAGACTGAAAGCTATTGTGCTGATCGCCGTGAGCTATTGGTAAGATATTAAATATAGAAGAGTAATTATAGAACGGACTTTAGCGTGTTAAGGAATCTAAGGTAGATAAATATTCTGAGGATAACTTCTCATAAAGATAGTGATTAGGATTTCAGGCGCTATTTCTTAAAATTTAGAATTACGTTGTATCACACCTGATTGAATCCCTATAGTAAGACTTGTGTTGTGTTGATCAATATATTTAGACTATAATAAATCAGATATATTATGGAGAATTTGGGTGATCAATCATTTCCTCCTACAAATCTAGATCGCGTGGAGGAAGAGATGATACCCTCGGACCGGGGGTTATCAACAAACTTAATAATCTTAAATGTAACAAATAAAATTATTCAAGGATTTTAGAAGGAGTACTATCCGCTTTTTCTAAATTAAAACTATTGGGAACCGAGACGTTCTCGCTAACGAAAAACAAGCAAAATTTCGATTTTCGTAGGAACGTTATTTTCAAAAATAAAAAAACACCATAAATAAAAAAAATTGTGTAACACAATCCATATACTTTTCTTAATATACTATAACATAAAAATTTTAAATGTGTACAAAAATCTTTAAAAGTACAAGGATTTGAAAAAGTACACTTTTAAAGGTGCTTTCATATATACGGTATTGATTAGGTACCTGTATTTTTCCTTTTATAACATATAAAACCACAAAACATTCTGTTTTAGTTACAAAATGGTACCTTTATTTAAATGCTATAGGTTTTTTTTTTACATTTTATTGCTTAGAATTTTTTTAAAAAAATTGGATCTTGAGTTTTTGAAGTTTCGATAAAAACGGTAATTTTTTCTTTGGAAAATTGGCAGTAAAAATAAAAATACTAGCATTTCAGGAATTAAATTAGTAGCATTAATGCATTATTACTACACAAAAGCTCATACCAAGTTTTACTAAAATATAATAGATAGTTTTTCTACGGATGTACCCAAAAACTAGAAAAACACATTTTGAGTAATATGAAAAAAACTAAAATGGTACAGCTTGATAAAATTTGATATTTAAAGGTTCCAGATTTATATTAATCATGCATGAATACTTCGAGGCATCCTTCTTCCTTTTATTTTGTCTTTATTAAGTCTTGGCCTCTTTGCTGGCTTTTAGAATTGTCCTCTCGGCTTCACAAATTCTAACTTCGTCAATTTTTCGAAGGCCTTAAGGTATCCGACTACGTTCCGAAAAGTGATTTTAAAAAAGCGCATAAATGGATAATTTTCATGATATTTAGTGTCACTTAGATTAGAATAGATGTATAAAATTGTTTTTAAGGACACTTTGACAAAAAAAATTATTTAAATACAATATTTCAGCAAAAACATGAACTTAGAATAACCTTTTTTCAAAATGCTCTCCATTTGTGAAAAATGATTATAATAATATTTTGCCTGTATTATAATAATATTTTGCCTGTATATAGCTCAGACCTCTGTACAGAGGCTCAACTATGATTTTTGAAAAATTCACATTATTTTCAGAGTTACAACCCATTGAAATAATTATCAGCGGTTTTTTTCTCGTTAAAATTTCTCCCCTCTGTTGTCGTAAAACATGGATAAACCCACTTCTAAGTTATATATTTCAAAAATTCTAGTTGAGCATCTGTACAGTGATCTGAGCTATATACAGGCAAAATATTATTATAATAGAAGCATTTTTCACAAAAGGAGAACATTTTGAGAAAAAGTTATTCTAAGTTCATTTTTTGCTGAAATATTGTATTGAAATAATTTTTTTTGTCAAAATGTCCTTAAAACAATTTTATACATCTATTCTAATCTAAGTGACACTAAATATCATGAAAATTATCCATTTATGCGTTTTTTTTTTAAATCACGGTTCCGAACGTAGTCGGATACCCCCTTCACACCAAACGACTCCGACTCATTCACCATCAAACTTGTCTGATCGACCAAAATTCGGCTTCGTAATTTCCCGCTCAAATAAGCAGATTCGCTTCCCGCATTCACACCAACCGAAACTGGTTCAAACCGTCGTCATTCTGACTTACGCGTGATTCGGCAGGTCAGATTTTCTTCACTCAATCATCAGCCGCCGGGAGCTATTTCTTAAAGAAAAAGCGAATTCAAACAAATAGAGTGTTTATTTTTATTGTTTTTTTATGTTATTAGTGATTTTTTCACTAAAGTTTCTATTAAAGAAACTGATTTCAAATGTTTGAAGATAATGAATTTCTCTGTTAAGGTTAGCATATGAGTTTGTTTTTATGCCAATAGATGGCGCTTATATTTTTGGTATTCATAGTATTCTTTTTCATTATGTAAACTAACTCTAGTTCTTGTCGCCCAGTGTGTAGTCTGTATTTTATCCCTGCTAATCTTGCACAAATAATAAAATTAATTTTGTATGCATTATTTTATTCAATTTTAGAAATTTGAAAACCTTATTCTTCAGTTTTTAATACTTTAAAGCAAAATGGGGGAGGAATATTCTAAGGTGTTTGAAATAGCTTCAGAAATCAATTTGATAAGAATTTATTTAATTTTGAGTGAAAAAAATTAAATATTTATAAGAATGCTAAAATAAAATAAAACACCGATATTGTCGCTAATTTTTTAAATTTTTTAAAAAGATTCCATTTTATTACAACATAGATCTCAAATTTTGTTGTATGAAACAAACAAAATGTAAATGGCATGAAAAATTTTTAATTCATTAATATATTAGGAAACCATTTTTAGATACATAATCAAAAAAATAGTTGTTATATGCTACAAAAGCTGTAGTATATAACAAAATTTGAAATGCCCTTTAAAAACATTAGATATATTATTTGTAAAAGTAATTGCATTATAATATAAATATTAAGTATTTGTTACTACTTTTCAGACTATAATTACACTTAATACTAACACAGGCAAAATATAAAAAATAAATAAATAAATAAAATCGTTCTTATATTTTTTGTTTTATGTATTTCAATTTGTAAATAAATGAAAGGATACAGTTGTGAAATTAATAGCTTGAAACGTGAATCGTCTTAAAACATTAAAAACGGCATCCATGTTCGTTAGCAACTGATGGAAGAATGATTGACCCGTGGCGGTGTGAAGGCAAATCTCTGTTCATTCAGAATCGCTGTGAATTGGAAAGATCGCTACATACTCGGAATCGTTTGGTGTGAAGGGAGCCTAATAAGTGTTAAGCCCAGGATTCATTTTTAGTTCTCTTAATGCTTTTCTTCTTGCATGTACACCTTCATTAAAGCATATCAGCACCAATTCGCAATTTTTTTTTTTTTTTCACAAATGTGTTTTTTTTTAAACTTGATTTCATACACAGTTATTGAAGCTTTCATTTGGGATCTGGGTACGATCATGCAAACATTTTAGTAAAAGTTCTTTTGCCGTCAAGTTTCTAAATATATGTTTTAAAAATTATCTATATGTTTTAATTATGTTTTTTATCTCGACAAGAACTGGTTCTGGGAGGGAATGTTTATAAATTTACTTTTCACCAGGTACAAGACATTCGATGTAACAGTAATAGCAATTGTTTACATTTTAAAACTTCAGTTACTCGGGTATAAAGTTTTAAAGCTATACATGTTATATATTTTCGGAATCAGCATTAAATTTACTTTTTTTTAAGATAAAAATTGAAAATCAATTTTCTGAAGGTTAAGAACGTCTTGGTTCCCTTAAATATGAGTTTCAAAAAATGGTTGACCATTAGACAAAATGTTAATAAGAAAAAGAATTTAAAAAGAATTGAAAAATCTTGAAATCCTAAAAGATCACTTTCCTACTAAAAAGATATTAATTTAAATCGCCTATATACCTGTATATTTCGTAATATAATTTTTTTTATCTATTATACTAGCTTAATAATCTTAAATGTAGCAAATATAAAATTATTCAAGGATTTTAGAAGGAATACGATTCGCATTTTCTAAATTAAAACTATTACTGACTATTGTATAACAAAGGTTAACTCAAAATACTATTTTGAGTTAGAAAAAAATAGCCAAACGTTCATACAAAATTCTTATTTTTGTAAAATAAATAAGGTAAATCGGAGGAAATTGCCACATTTAAGGATTTTTCGATAAGTACACTAAAAATAAAATTACAAGACCCTGAAAAAAATACACTTTATTTTTCAATATTTAATTGGTTAGGCATACAATTTAATTCTCTTCTTAGTATGAAAATAAATAAGAAATTTAATGTCAAAGAAATTCATTTAATTGTGGCATGTTCCCCCATTTATGGGAGAAGATGAAAGCAGTGATGGACTAAGATGCAACAAAACCACAGTAAATAAAAAAAATAAGGCAAACATTATCAAATTAAATATGAAGTAGCAATAACTGTAGAATAACAAAAAAAAATTTATTTATTTCATAATTAGCTTGTAATAGTACATGTTCGAATGATAGCCTACACAACATTTCACTCAGTGTAAATGATTATCATTGCAAATTTCATGCAACCATTTGTTGCATTCGATCTACTGAATCCAGTCACATTTGGGACCTTTTTAGCTTAAAAGTACCCTTTATGCACAGCACAGAGAAATCGTCATTATTATCCTCATCAAAACTGTCACCACTAGTATCTAGAGGAATTTCTTCGTTTGAGGATGACAAACTGACACGTCTCTTTTTCTTCTGTTTCTTCGAAAGTTTCTTGTTATTTGCTTTGACCTTACCCGACTTTTTCTAGCTTTCATCGGGCCTTTTCTCGCATAGTTGCTCTCCTCTCTGATTCAGTTGAGACTTCTGATGTTAGTTTTTTCTACGCCCAGTTAGTTTCCGTTTTCTGACTAAAGGAATAGAACTGTGCTCCCGTGTTCTGTACTGGTGGAGGCAACCGATGGTGATAGACCCTTCATCATTAATTGCATTTAAGTATTATTGACTATAATAATTATTATTACTTACATTTATATTTTATTCTATTTGTATATATAGTGTTACAATTTTTTTTTAAAAAAATTAAATTTTAATTTCATTTATTTCTGAAACATGTGGCGACTTCCCCCAAGTATAGAGGAAAATGCCACACACGCTTATTTCCTTAATTGCTACAGCGTTATGACCGCCTCTACATGCATCGTACGTGTAATATAATACGTAACTCATTTATATTGCTAATATATTTCATTTAAAATATTAAGTACGTTTATTAACTTAAAATATGAGGAACGGAATATTGTAAAAGTTGTACTCACCGTTTTAAGTGATCAAAAGATCGAAAAATAAGACTGATTAAAGACGATTAATTCAGATAAATTCACAATCCACACTCAATGTAGGACCAGACTCTCTTCACACAAGTGGCTCGAAATTGCCATCTATTGACGCATAAAAGTACTATTCACAAATTGGCATCTTACCCCGAATTACCTTACAATTTTTTCATGCGTCCGTAAAATTTGCGTATGTTTTATAAAAACGTCACTTTTTTTTATTATGAAAGATAAAATTAAGCATCAATTTAGCATTACAAAGTAGGAGACAAAGCATAGAACATATTTTTTTACACACACCCCAACACAAAAAAAAAGGTTTTAATGAAATAAAAATGAGTACAGTAAAATATACTGGTTTCTCTAGATTATTAATATCAGAATAAATAATACTGTTGTAGCATTTTCCCATAAAACTTTTTTACTGCCACTTATTACACTAAAACGCAATATTTACGTACATCTAGTCACAGAAATAACGTACTAAAAATAGATAAACCAGTTTTTTTTTATTATTATTTATTTATTTATTTATATAAAGGGGATTGAGTAAAATACGCTTGCAAAAGCCTCTTTTCTTCCTTATCTGATATATTTCATCTTATACTAAAAATTAAAATAAATTGTATCAATAATTCATGTTTTATTAAAGGAATTAAGGAATCTACTGGTTGCTTTGTAACATAAAGCTAGGATTTATTTGATGGATGACTAAAGGCTCATTCACACCAAGGCGTACAAACGTCGAGTGTTAAGCGTCTAGCCAATCAGAGACTTCTTCGCGGGCGAGAGGAAGACTCTGATTGGCTGGACTACTAACACTCGACGTTTTACCTGTGAACGGGCTTGGAACAAATGTTATGCATTTTTATTTTTTTAAGTGAGTGAGGGAGAGAATGAATATTAACATCGCACTGCTCAGCTACTCAAGGGCTTTTAGTGACAGACCACGCAATTTTGAACCATGATCAAGTGACGAGGATGACACCTGAGTTGGCACCTCCTCTCCCAACTTCCACGCCACACCAACGGGAGGGCATTGAGCTCTCAACAGATTTAACGTGAATCGCTCCCCTACACGGTGGGTCTTCAGTGGTGCTAGACTCGAACTCATGACAAAGCCAGCTACGAGTCCGTTACCTTGACCTCTAAGCTACCGCGCGGCCACAAAAAGAGATTAAAGGAAATCGAAGCAACACCACTTTCAAATCACTTCTGAATATGGAAGTATAATTGTTTTATCCAGTTCACAATCTCTCGCATTCTCTCCAAATTCACAATCTCTTGAGGCGATAAAAATAAATTATAAAGGATAGTTTCTTGATCTGAAATTTAATATGAAGTTTATGTATCTAACAGACGTATTAACCCAACTTAATGAATTAAGTTTAAACTCAGAACGAAAGAGACATATATTTACAGTCTATGACAAAATCAAATTAATCAAAAACTAATTTTAAGAAAAATCAATATTGGAAAATACAAATAAGAAAGTTTTGAAACATTTTAGAAATTTATAAACGAAAGTATTGGAGAATTTTTGAATAACATAATTACTAGGATCTCAAAACCTTTGAATGCTTGAAAAGAAAATTTTAACTATTATTTTATTGAAAACATGAAAAGAGTACCAAGCTAAAAACAAAATGAGGCATTCCTATTCAGAGAGCATTACTACTTGCATATCATCAAAAGCTGATGAAGAACTCATCAATCTGTCCGAAAATACCTTGTTTAAACAAAATTTTGGTCTCAGTAAATTGAGACACAACTCTGGTTATCAATCCACCAAACTATTTCAATTCTTTCTACTGAGCTATTGAAGATATTACTACGTTTTACATCTTCATACTTTTTTGTAAAATTGAACTTTTGCCAACGAAACAATATGAAATCAGGTATTGGAAGACGTTGCAATTATTAAGCTTCTTGCTACAGAAAATAACTCCAACTGACCTTGATTCCATTGCAGTCATTAGCAGCATTCAAAAACATGCGAGCCCTTTATAAGGTTATATTAGAAATATTTTTTATAAAATAAAATTTTAAAAAATTAGTGTTTTTCACAAAATTTCCTTTTCGGCCTATGTTTTCTTTTTCCAAACGTATTTGGCTCATATTAGTTTTCCAAAACTGAATAAGATTTTGGGGGGAGGGGGGGTTCTTTCCCTAACCTCTTCCGAAAAGAACGCGTGCTGTTCCTCTACGAAAAAACTCAATGCACTGAGGACAAAAAGGATTATTCCCGAATTGATACCACACTTCTCACCAGTGACGTAACGGAGAATAATAGGGCTCCCTGCAAAGTCAGGTTTTGTGTCCCAAGCCAGATCTTACAAAGAGTACGTTTTTGGCGTCAGTCAGACTTTGGGTCCCCTAGAGTCCGGGCCCTCTCACAATGCGGGAAAGTACGTTGCGCCTCTGCTTCTCATATACTTACCACCCTAACGGAAGTACTTTGAATTCAAGTAGATTTAACATGCATCAACCCCCCTGTACCATGGGACAGGTCTTTCCATAACATGAATGCACGATTCAACTGAAAAAACTGCAACATTCAAACTCCATGACAAAAACACTTGGCTACCATAAATATTAATAATAGAGTAGCAACAGATGTTTTTTTACAATATTCAGGGATCGAGTTGGTGTTTTACATTATTATTTTCATCTTTTTTTAAGTTAAGTAGTGGTGGCCCAGGTCCCCCCCAAATAGTTCTCTAGACAAGTATTAATATCTTAACTATGTGATTTTTCTTCTCTTACTTTTCCCAAATATTGACAAGAATATTCACTCTATTCAAGGACTCAAAAATGCATAAAAAAATCGACCTTTTAATTTTTCAAAAAATCAATTGTAATTAGTCATAAAAAAAATCACATGATGTAAAAGTTGTTTGCATTTGTTTGACGTCACAACGTTTCAATCGATACTATGGTTGCCACCCAAGTTCACGGTTCGAGGTTAGTCGTGGTTTTGTTGTGAAACAACTTAACGTGCGATCTATCGACAACAGTCGCAGGTCGACGTCTTAATAATGTCAATTTTAGAGTAGTTGGATCAAAAGGATGAAATGATCCTTATAGACTCTAATTTTTTTAGTTAATTTATTTTTGTATTAAATTGTCAATTGTAAGATGTCTTATATAGGCGGTGAAGATATTGGCTACATCAACAATCTGAGTTTCAACCAAGACCATGGTATTTTTTTTTTCAGTGTGTTCTTTGTTTTGCTGTGACTACTACGCGCTATTTGTTGTTTGTTATAGATAGTCTAATTACTCGTTTTATATTTATTTGTTTATCTCGTTATAGATTTCCTATTTGCCGTTGAGGAATAATCTTTATAATCAATAATTATTCTATGTTAATTATTGTATTATTACTTCACATTAATTAAACTGGTAGATATCAAATTTCTTGGATTAAAATCATAATCAAATTTATAATTGCTAAAAATAATGCAAAATTTGTTTTTTAATTTTTATCATGTGTTATGTTAGTTCTATTGCAAATGTATAGATTTTTCCATACATTTTTTTTATTATTATTAGTTATGTAAACAAAGTCTTAATGGTTTCTCGTATCACAACAAAGGGATTTGTATTCACTTTAATAATGTTTGACTTCAATTCATTTTTTAAATGAATATAAAATTTATATATGAATAGATATTTAAATTTCCATTATTTTTCTTCAATTCCTATTTTAGTTTTTGAAAACTAAAAAAAAAGTTATTTGATATTTTTATTTGTTTCAAACCTTAATGATTAAAAGTATTCTAAATATTCCATATCAGAATATTGTTAAGTTTTTAAATCATATAAAGCTTTTAGTATTGATAAGTTTTAACATTAAATTCCATTTCATTGATTTGAAATTATCTTTTTAAAAGATATTTATCATTTTAATGGTCATTTATAGATTGAATCAATAAATGTTAAGTACAAAATATAGCTCTAGAATTATAGCTTTTGTTATAAGTAAAAAGTGTTTATTAAAAAGAGGAATAATTATTTAAAACATGTTACTTATTTTTTTAAATTTAAGTCATAAAAATTGTTTCAATTATTTATAACTGTTTTAAGTATATTATAAGGTTTTCTCACAAAAGAAAAAAACTTTGATACCCAATATATTATACTATTAAAATATATTACAACCTTAATGTTGTAATTTTGAAGTTATATATAATAAACAAATGAATGATTACATTTTTTGAAATCTTTTACTACACATGGTTTGAGATCATACTATTATTTTTAATTTTATCAGAAATTTACTGTTTGCTCAGTTACATTTCTGTTCTGAAAATTACTGAAAGAAAATGCTTTCAGAAAATTTGGTACTCAAAATTGATTTATTTTAAAACCACTTGCACTGAGATGTACAAGACATTCAAAATAGGAGATTTACAGTTGTCAAGTTCATATTACTTTGAGTCCTTGATCTTGTCTATCCAGTTTTCTCCCTCTTCAGAAGCAGGTCAACTAAGACCCCCAAAGGTCATCTATTGAATTCTCCCTTTTACTATGTTCTCCAGACCTCCCTAGGTTGACCTTGAACTAAAACCAACCCCTCAACCCTTCTGGTTGCTAAGATCTCAGAATCATATTCCACATCTAAAGAAAAAAAAAATGCATACATTTTCCTCATCTTTATTACTTTGTTAGAAAATATCTCTTTTAATTCATCTTTGTAATTTTAATACTGCTACAAAATTCATACATTTTTTTTTAAATTCATGAATCAAATTTATACATTTATAATTAATTCATCTAGTTAACATATTTTAAGTACTTGCAAGGTGTTTTTCATAAAGAAATTCCACTAATGTTTGAAAGTTGTTTTTATTTTTTTGTTTTTTTTCATTTGTAAAATTTAGCTAGTGAAAAAAAGTACCAAAAATTTTCATGTCGGGTGAAACGTTTTGTAATTTTTCCTATTAGTAATCAAAAAATACATGCATTAACATTCTTAAGTTTAACTGACCATCAGTCTTAAATTGATAGCCAGTCAAATTTCATTTAAGGCTGTCTTCATCTAATGTTGAAGAATAGGACCCAAATTTGGATTATTTTTTCAGATATAAAATTACTCAAACATCAACATTATATTCTGGCTTCAATGTCCTGTTTAGAATCACTTATTTTATCATTACTCATTTTTATCAGAGTTCACACATATTTTTTTTTCTTTTATAAAATGTGTTTCCCATTTTTTTCTCCTATACCATAATGCTAAATGAGCCATACTTTTACATGTTAAAAGGAAAACTAATTATTTATGAAATTTTAAAAACATTATACTATAAACAAATACATGAGTTACAATGTCACAAATATTTATAAAAATTGAAGCAATTTTTCTGTTTGAAAATGTGTTTCGTGTTAAGTTACCACTCTTGTACATATGACGAAAACAGCCTTAAATTGGGCATAATTAATATGGATTAAAGTTGAAAACATATATTTAGATAATTTCAGAGTTGTGTTGCATAAAAACATATTTTTATATAAAAAAAATTATTTAATAGTTTTTTTTTCTTTTGTACAGTTTTTAGTTTTTATAATCTATCATTAATTAATGTTTATATCTGCTTTAAATTCTTATAAACTGTTAGTTTTATCATTAATTTCTTTTCAAATTAGGGAATCATTTTTAAAAATTTTATTCATTATGTGTTAATCATAAAAACTTGTTCTACAAAATACTTTAGAAGGCAGAATATTCATTAGAAATCAAAAGAATAAACTATGTAATGAGAAAAAAAATCTTAATTCATTGATGTACTCCTTTATTTGTGATTATTGGAAGTTATTTTAAAATTTCTTATTTATTCTTGACTTTCTGAAAATCATCAATTGATTTAGTGACTTTGCCAGCTCGTAGAAGCTTCCTGTGTTCAGATATATATATATTATATATAGTTTTAATAATCTCTGCTACAGAGACGGGAATGATTTATATACTAAAGAGATTAATAAATACAAATATAGTGATAATTTTATTTATTAAATAAATGGGGTTTTTTAAGGCAATTCTGAATTTTTATGCATTAAAGGCTATTTTTTAAATTGCTATTGTTACTTTTAACATTTAAACAAATTTATACAGTTGGCTAAGTTGATGTTAATTTTGCAGGGAACATTTTTTCCTTCAAGGTGCTATCATAATTGCACAAATAATCACTCAAATTGTAAACTTGCATATCATTCAAAAATATCACAACAGTTACATATATACATCTTACTTGTGAGGTATAGTAATAATTTGTTATTTTGAATACAATTTTATATCTAACTTTCAATTTTCTGGTAAAAATTTTTAAAAAAAAGTCAAAATCTAATAATATATAAATATTAAAATGGATTACAAAAATGAGTCAAAAACAGACAAATTCATTGTGAAGGGAAAGAAAAGATTGAAGGATGAAAACGACAATGAGTAATATGACAAGGAAAAAATTGATTCTACTTGAGGGGATGAGTAAGAGCAGTGTGTAAGGAAAACAAAATAAGTGTTCCTGCTCATTCGAAAGTGTGGGTCCTTTCCCCATCCTTTCATTTGATAATGCATTGATGGCTTGGAATATTAGATGTTTTTTAGACAATCTTCTGTTCCAAGAAATATATATAATTTGAGAAAAATTTTCCGTGGTGAAAAGTCAGTCTAAAATTTTTAGTTATGCTCTCCTGTATTGAAAAGATAATCTCAAAGCTCTCTTTGTAGACCTTAATTGCAGAATTCATTATGAAAATCTGAATAAACTTTCAAATTTTTCTAGCTCTAAACTTGTGATGAGCTTTTAAGGAAAATATTGAATTACGGTTTCTGATACAATTTTCACTTATTCTTGAATAATATTTAATAAAAATAACTTATTAAATATTTAATATTGATGTAGGGCATAAATAATGGAATTTTAATTCTAAGTAGTCTTAAGTTACGATGATTTAAAATGATTGCTTATATAATCGTGTGTACAAAACTATTATAGGTGATACTTTCTTGAAAGAAATGGAATTTACTTATTCTAGACAGAAAATTCGGCTTGAAAATCCATTATGTATCATAAATGTATAAAATTCTTGCATGGATTTTACAGTGTCTCCCACATGCAACCAGTATGATATACTAATAAAAAATTCTCGCATTTCTCCTCAAATTTAGGAATAAGCATTGATAATAATTAAAGAAAAACAATTTATTTGGAGTAGTGTAGGATTATTTAACAGTAAATTAGAAAGCCTGTTTTATTGCAGCTTTGTTTAGCTTCTCATTTGCCTCTACATTTTGCTTTCTTTTTTTCTGTAATGGGGGCTACGTATTGGTATTTCTACCTTTGCAAACCTCGTACATTCCCCAGGAGCTGGTATCACTTTTTAGTGCAGCACCATTTTACTAAACAGTATTCCAATTAATATCAACATTTATATGAAAGACATTCAAACAATGTTTATGAATCCTTGTATGCATATGTTTTTCAAGAGGACTTTGATAAGAAATATCAACTTTTAAAATTTTGAAAAATGTATTGTTTCAGAGGCAAATATTTAAACTTCTTTCTATAAAAAAAATTTTTAACTTAAATTTATTTTAATAGGCTCTCATTTGTACTCATTTCTTGTTTTTTTTTTTTTTTTCTGTAATTTTTTTAATTAAAAAAATCTGCAATCAAATAACTATCAGTTTTTCAATTGTTCTGATCTTCTAGGAAAATGGAATAAATGTATCTTTCTCATATTTGGTCATGTAGATATTTTGAAAAATAAAAAATTGATTATAGCAAAACAGGCAGAAAATATACAGTCTAATATAAATTCTTTTTCTTTAATGGGGCTCTTTAAAAATCGGTTTTAACAATAAAACAATCCTGATTTGAAACAAGATATGTTTTTGTTTTTTTGTTTTCATCTGCAGCATTACATTATTAATTATAATTTGCTCTTAAAAACAAATATTTTGTTGCAATTATAAGATTATTTTGCTTCTAAAATTTTTAAAAATTTAGATCATTATATTATCGAATTTATCTTGTTGCTTGGGTAGAATACATGATATTCAAGATTTTCTTCACAACTGTTTCAAACAGCCTCAAGAAAGTGAATAATAAATCTTGATTCTAAAATAAATCACTTATATTTTTGTATGTCGGTTTGAAAACAAATTAACTTTTTGGTTCTTAGTAAATTTGTTAATTATGTCTTTTCAATCACCTTGTGTTTCTTTTTTCTTTTGTATTTATAGTTTTAATTTCTTTTTCCACTTTCTTTTATTTTATCTTGATATATTCTCTTTTTTTTTTTTTTTTTTTAACTTTATTGTACTATTGTACATATTATTTGTGTTTTACTGACTTTTTTGGTGTATGATTGTAGTTATAATTAAATTTGTTTTAAATTGTATGTTATATTCTGTGGTGGCACAAAGTTATAACTCCTCAAGTGATAAATTAATGATTAATGGAAACATATAATATGTTAGAGAATATGAAAAGTTATTTTATTAATGAAGAATTGTTCTGTAAAAAACCAAACCTCTAGTTGTGTTCATCATTGATAAACAAATTGTTACATTTTAGCTGTAATAGAGAGCTTGTTTCATTTCTGGGAAATTTATAGTAAATTATGTTCTTTATCATCATTTTATTAGGATGTTTCTCCTGTGCTATGGACAATGGGATAAGGATCTACAATGTTGAGCCTCTCAGAGAAAAGATGCATTTAGGTATGGTTATAATTATATTTATATTTTTGCCACTACAAATAAAGGGTACATACGTATCATACTGCCAATCAATTTTGCAGAGTCAAAAGGCATCCCCAATTCAAGAAATGCCGCCAAATGGCATGTTTATTGTTATTATTGTGTGCAAACATGCTTGGAAATGTTTTCCACTATTAGCTGCGTATCATGGCATTTGTTGGCATCTTTTGATTTGACAAAAATGGTCGGCAGTATAACACATTAGTACCAGAAATTTTTTAAAATATTGTTGTACTGATTTTAAATATTTGTCAAGTGGTGATTCTTTCTGTACTTATGAATGCATTGATATGAATAAATAATTGACAATTTTTCCCTCATTTATCTTTTCATCCTGATGTATGATGTGAACATCTAATAGAAGTTTGAACTCTTATGTATCCAAATGAAAGATGCAAACAGCTGGGAAAAAGGATGTAATTATTAAATATTTAAAATTACATTAATCAGTTATTTTTTAATATGAATTATATAAAAATATGAATGATGTTTTCTTTATTTTATGCAAAACTTTTATGAGAATTTTTCATTTAAAAAATGTTTGACTGCCATCTTTTATCTGATAGCCAGTACTGTTTTCAAATTTAGTATTTTACCACTATATATCATATTAATTATCTATTGAAAAATATTTTGAATACTATTATAAAAGTTTGACCTATACTTAAGTATTCTGTTTTCAAAATGTCTGGCAGAAAATGTTAGTTTTATTTATGAGAAATAAATATAAAGAAAGTGTTTTAAGAAGAAGATTTACAACTAAATACTGAGGAATGTTGAAATAAATGTTTAGTTAAACCCATATAGTTGGAAAAATACCTTCAAAAATACAATAAATAATCTTCAAATCAGGTATCATGTAATTTGACTATAGTCTAAACAACAAATAAAATTTAGATGATACTTCCTTTCTAAAAACTGGAGTGTGGAGGGGAATCATGGAACTTTTTAGTATCAATGTTTAATCTATTACTATAATTTTTAACTAAAAATTTGTAATTAACTTTTAATTGAGTAAAAAAAGTATTTTATAATCCTTGTATGAAATAATGACATCCATTAAACCTTGTGTGTGTGCGCTTATTATCAGTAAAACTATTTAATAAGAAACTGAAGGTTTCAGACAAGCATGTCCCAGAAAGTGCTGAGAGTATCAGCAGAGTAAAACTCCTCCTGTTGCCTTTATTTTTATTACTAATATGTATACCTCCATTTTAAAGCTTATGAATTTATGCTTAGTAAATAGAAGAATGTTCAGGACTTTCTCACAAATAATAATCAAATGATCAGGAAAGAACTTGATTTAATGATCAATATAATTACTGTAAAATCTGGCGTACGACGCGCACTTTTAACACAAAAAATAAGATGGAAATTTAAGGATGCACGTTATGCGCCGGGTATAAAAACGATAGCTTTAAAAATAACAAAAGAGATGAACATAAAAAAAAATTTTCTTCTATTTGTATAGAACTACTGTTTATTTTAAAGAAATGCTTTATGAACTAAAAGAGATGTAGTTCTAGAAGTATACTATTTTTTTCAAAAATTTGGAATAATACCTCGAATAAATGACTTCAAAACATAAGAGCAATGTATACTAATGTTTCAGATTTCTTGTAAAAAGGGGTCTTGGCGTTATACGGCGAATATACCTAAAATTAAAAGGACAGCTTGAAAGTATGGATTCACTTTATGCGGTTTTCTGGTAAGTAAGTTTTGGTCTTAAATGTATGGTGTATTGTAATTTTTCCTTCCTCAGTGGCTCAACAGCCCAGGGTGGGTCTTGGCCTTCTCAAGAAGCTTTCTCCATGCCAGCCTTCTTCTAGTGTTCTTTAATTCTCAAAACTAGGAGATCTTTTTCTAGGCCATCTATTCATTTAAGATTTGGCTTGCCCTTTCTTCATGTGCCAATTGGTTGGGCATTAAAGACTTTTTTAGTGGTGCAGTGTTTGTCCATTCTGACAACGTGATCTGGCAATTTAATTTGTTTTATTTTGATGAAATTAACAATGTCAAATTCTTTATACGATTGATAGAGCTCTAAATTTGATCTTCTTTGCTATGTTCCATTTTCCTGAATTCTTCCAAAAATAAATTTTCCTTTCATTAGATGCTTATCATGATCTCTCATCTGTCAGAGGCATGAACAGAGTTTCACATGCATAAGTTAATGCTGATCTTAAGACTTTTATACAATAGAAACTTTGTTTTTCTTTGATTAAATTCGATTTCATATATTTTCGTATTCCATTAAGATATCTATTAGCCATAGTAATTCTCTTTTGGATTTCAATAGTACAATCATTTCTATTGTTAATTTCCTAACTAAATAAGTGAAACTGTCAACAACTTCAAAATTATACTCTTCAATTTTAAAGTGAGAATTGTTAAAACATGATTTAGTGCAATTTATGTATTTGGTTTTATTCTCATCGATTTTCTGTCCCATCTTGAGAGCCTCTTTTTCTAAAGATAAGATGACTTGTCTTAGTGTGGTGGGTATTGTAATTTTTAAGTGAATTATATTTTATGGTTTTAATATAAAAAATAGATCTCTAACTTTTGTATATAGTCTCTTATTTTATTTAGTTTTAAACATTTATATTTATATCACTGTTATAATTATTTAACATTAGTTATGTTAAGTTTTTTTTTTTAAAAAAAATATATATTTAATTTATATTTAAGAGCTAAATAATTTTATTAAATTATTAGTTTAAATTAAATTGTTGATTTATAAGTATTTTGTACTTGTGTCATTTCTAACTAGAAATGACTGTTAAATATTTTATTTTTGAAATTTATAAAGCTGAAAGTGAAAGTATGGAATCCATGGAGTGGGGAAAAGTGCAATTGGTTTAAAAAAATACATGAATATTTTTAAATCAACTTAAACTTTTCTGTTTAGCATTGTTATCTCAGAATGCTGATTATCCAAAAGTAGGTATTTTGAAATTTATTCCATCTGAAATAAAATTAACTTTCTCATGGCCATAATGTTAGTTGAATTTCAGGATCTTGTATTTATCTAATATTTCTAACTGTAGATAACTATTGAAATTAGTCAAACAAATGAAAATTTTTATCATAAATGGAATATTTTTTTTTTATTTAATATTTGATTGCTCCTTTTTTGTAGATTCAGCGACTGTAGGGAGTGTTGCATTATGTGAAATGTTATATCGCACAAATATAGTGGCTATTGTTGGCGGTGGTCACAAGCAAAAGTATGCAGAAAATACAGGTAAAATGGAACTAAACTATTAACAATATTTAATATTAACCTAAAGTTCTAAATGAAATTAGGATTTGTATAATTGTCTCAATGTTTTTAAATTATAAACATTTTTTCATCAATACTGATAAATTATAAAAACATCTAGTACTTAAAAATTATTTTTTCATAACTTACTTTCTTTTTATACTGTCTCTTTGAAAATCATATTGAATTGAATATGACTTTTGTTGGAAATCATCTAAATTTGTAATATTTGAATTTTATTTTCCTTTTTGAGAATGCTAACTCAAATATCGTTCCTAAGTATTCAAAAGTTAGCTTATTAAGTTTAGTTATTCAAAGGTTAGGCTGATACCCTATTAGCATTCTAAAGTAACGTAAAGAAATATGTGCTGTCTTTTGTACTTTGGGTTTGTTTGTTGAGGTCTCTTAATGTTGCAATAGATTTCTTATATGCGTAGAAAATAAGTTCAAAGCACTCCATTGGGTATTAAGGTTAAATATTCATTTGGATGTAATTAACATCATGTTTTAATTTGAGGATGTTATAAATTTTAAGAAGCAAGAGATATTTTTAAAAGTTATCTCTCGAAGATTTAGATAGTTTTTATTAAATTATCCTCGAACTTATTATAGTATTTTTTGTTTAAAAATTTAATGTATATGTTTCCGTTAAAGTGTATAGTTCAGTTATTTCATAGAATAACTAGGTATTTCATGAAATAACTATACAAGTCATTTAAAGTATATAATAGATGTAAAATTTCATGCTTTATCTAGTTATTCTATGAAATAACTAGGTATTTTATGAAATAACTAAGTAAAGACTGTTAAAGTGAAAAATAAACAATTTCAAAGATATTTTATAAATTAATTGATAATTAATAGCTAAAATCTCTCAAAAAAGCCTATCATCCCTTTTTTGGATGAATAATTGATAAATAATATGGGAAAGCAGATGATGTAATTTATTATTGCTCATATTGCTAACATTAGTTAAAAAAAGAAAGGAGAAAAAAGAATATGTTGCAAAACAGATTATATTTAAATATTATCAAAAATACATGCTGGGAAGAAAAACTTTTGCTTCATAAAAACATTGTGTAACTTTTAAAACAAAATGTAAGAAAATATTAATTTAAATTTTATGAGATACCTTTATTTTACTCGTCATTATTTATTAGAGCAAGGATTGCTGTGATGGTACTTTGGATTGCACTGTTTATTATTTTTGAAACAAGCACACTTTTTACTATTATACTTTTTTTTTTTACACAAGCACTTTTTTGAATTCTTGTCCAGTACTGCAACTTTGAGCTTTTGCAACAGATTGAAGCGTTGTATCAATATTTCGAACTTCTTAAATGAAATTAATTCTCGCTGATGTATACTGAACTGATATCTAGAGTACAACTGTTTTACTCGGCCATCTCTAGTTCCTAATCAAGAAAAATCCTTCCCGAAGCAGCTAGAACCAGTTCAAAGAACTTTCGTGTGCCATATTTCATACTTTTAACAATCAAGTAATCATTATTCTATAGAATGCCTAGTTAAATCATAGAATTCACTAATTTTATATACTTTAACTCAGTGCTCCTCAACCTTTTTATCACTGCGAACCGGTCAACGTTTGATAATTTTACTGTGGCCCGCTGAGGTGGGACATGTTGATTGTTTATATTTTAGATTGTTTTGATTTAACAATTTTAATTTAGTTACATTATAAATATGCCTTCAGAATATTATATAGTTACACCAAAAATGAATAAAAGTGATTTAACGTGGAATATAAAGTGATTTCCATGGAAAGTTGTGCAAATCCAAAGGAAATGCACCACTTTAAATAAAATGGCAATAGTTTAATGTTCTTTAAATGGCCCAGCACCGTTTGATCTGCAGATCGGGGGTTGCAGATCACTGCTTAAACTGATTGTTAGTTCGTGAAATACCTAGTTATTCTATGAAATAATGGATTTCACACTGTAACAGTAACATATACATCAATTATAGTATAGATATTTATTTATTTCAAGGTATGTCAAATTCCTTTGTATGTGAATTAAATATTCACTTTAAAAAAATTATTATTATAGTTCTTAAGACTTAACAAATTAGTTTGTTGCTTTTCATTATAAATCACCAAGATTCTATCGAACAGATAAAGTCCTTCAATCCTTCCCTTATTTTTTTGCTGTCAAAAATGTAATACATTTTCTTCTATTTCAAGATGAACATATAGATTATCACTTCTTTCTGTTAACTGATACACTTTAATAAAATAACCTTTGCATTTGTCTTGTAAAACTATTTTTGTTTTACAAAACATATTGATTTGCATGGTATTATTCTATTAATATTATATAAAACTATATGTATGTTTGAAATAGGTTTTTTAATTTATTTTGTTTAAAATACAGGGTATTTCATATTGAATGGTACAAAAAGAATAGCGCAGTGTGACTGCCATAATGGATTTATTCAGCCGAAACAAATTTATTCTGCAACTACAATTATACAAGTTTCATTTGGCAACAGGGAAAAATTATCGAATGGCGAACTCGCCGCTAGAGGCGCTGTCAAACAAAATGTCGTCCATGCAGGAGAAAGCACACTGCGTTTTCGAATATGCCAACACCTCCTCGGTAACTGTTGTGCAAAGACATTTTCACACAAAATTTCGTATAGAACCACCGCATCGGCATAACAAGCAGGTGGGTGAAGCAGTTCCAGGATACCGGCTGCTTATGCAAGAACGAAAGCCCTGGACGAAAAGAAACAAAACCCGAAGTGGTTGAAAGAATTAGTGATTCGTTTTTATGGAGTCTCTCAAAATCAACACGACGTGCAGGTGACGAACTGGCTGTCCCTCACACAACGGTGTGGCGTGTTTTACAGAAGCATCTCCAATTCAAGCCATACAGATATCAGATGGTCCAGGTTTTAAAACCTACTGACAAACTGTTGCGTAAGAATTTCTTGTGAAATTGCAAGAAAAGCTTGACGTGAATGGTTTCAGAACACACTGGTGTTTACCGATGAAGCCACGTTCCACTTATGTGGCAAAGCTAATCGCCATAATTTGTGATTTTGGGGCACGGAAAATGTCCATGTAACATTAGAACATCAGTGTGATTCTCCCAAGGTGAACGTTTTCTGCGCTTTATCAAACAGTTGTGTTTTGGGTCCATTTTTCTTTGCTGAAAATTCGATTAATGGGGACATTTACCAAGACATGCTCTCTGAGTGGTTGCTCCCCCAGCTGGAGGAAGCTGTTCCTGATTTCATTTTGCAGCAAGATGGTGCTCCCCCACATTGGAATAATAACGTACGTGAGTTCCTGAATGAACGTCTACCCCATCGCTGGATTGGCCGTGCTGAGCCACAGGATTTGACATGTCTTCATTGGCCGCCGAGATCACCAGATCCTAACGCCCTGTGATTTTTTTTTCTCTGGTGTTTCGTTGAAGACAAGGACTTCCTCAGGACATAGAGGAACTGAAGCAACGGATAACTGCAGTGTCGAACTCCATCACAGGGGATATGCTATCCTGAGTGTGGCAGGAGCTTGATTACTGTAAAGACATTTGTTGTGTCACCGGAAGGGCACATATTGAACACCTGTAGAAACTTGAATAAATGTAGTTTTGAGGTAAATTTGAATTTTCTAAATATATTAATTACAACATTCACAGTAATGTTTTCTTTTTGTACCATTCAATATGAAATACCCTGTACTAATATATAGCCTGAGATGTTAATAATTTTGTATTAAGATTACTTTACCAGTTCTTACATATTTTTATATGTTTGTAGTTCTGCTATGGGACAATTTTGCAAGTAAATTTGTAGCTGAATTCACCTTCTCTTCACCTATTCTAAATGTTAGGCTAAAAAGAGACAGGTAAATATTTTAATTTGAATTTGATAGATACTTAACTAAGTTATTTCTTCATATGTAATGTGTTCTTTTCTTTTAAAAAAAACTGTAGGTTATTTGCTGCAGAAAAGACTGTAATACATGTATTTAACTTTCCAAATAATCCTAGAAGGCTGTATTCATTTGATACTGGAATCAATCCTAGAGGTAGGTTTTTAAACCATATGCAATTTTGAATTTGCATTTTTAGATAATGTAGTTTATAACAAAAATAAAATAATTGGTTTTAAACTGATTAATACACATCAATATGTTTAAAGCTAAGCTATTTCTTTAATCAGTTGCTTTGCTTAGAAAAATTGCTATTTTCAGAAAGATTTTTTTTTTTCTATTTGTTTGTTTATTTTTACAAAATATAGTTATTACTACTATCAATTAATATTTCAAATGGATTTTTAAAAAATATTAAAATAATGACTTTAAATAGTTTACAATATATTTCCATTAGTGCATTTTTTCCCCCCTTATTGTACTGGCAAAAGTTAAACATGTTACTTTTTCTCTTTTGTAATAAATATTTTCTGGTATTTATATGCATTTAACTCTTATCTGAAGGTCCTTACCTGTAAAGATCATTTTAAAGAAGTCATCTGTTATTCATTATTCTGTATAATTAGTTTCATTTGTCCAAAAGGTTATACAAATAATTGTGATAGTAATTAATGAGAGCTTATGATTATCATTCAAAGCAAAATATATAAGTAAGACTAAATAATTTTTTTTTCCTGCCATTTGTTTGGAAAAAAGGAAGGATGGGCCTTTTGCAGGGATGTCAGTTATCATAAGGATAAAATGAAGATGCTTTTTGAGATCTTGGGAAAACTTGTACAAAATATGCACAATTCAACATTTCCTCCATTATTACATTTTATTAGAAATATATATTAAATGTTCCCATTTATTCAAGTATGGTGTTAAATTGTTTTAAATAATCACAAAAACTTAAATGCTGTGTATATTTTCAAATATAAGCCAAGAGAGACTTTTTTCTTCAAGAATTTACCCAAAATTTGACATATAAATATAGTTTGAGGAAACCCTTAATTTTAAACATGTTGATATGAGGGCAAAAATATTGCCAAGCAGGTAAAACTGGTGAAATATTTTTCAATCAAATTACTGCAAAGTATAATGTCAAATAGCATCAACAACAGTTTTATTCCTAGTTGCCCTATCTGAAACAAAAGCATTATTTTCTATTTATTTTTTTATTTTGTATACTACCTGTGTTAAGACTTACTTTCTGTCACACTTTTTTTTAAAATTAGCTAGTAGAGAAATTTGTATATGGCTAATTTCAAACTACAGGTTCAGATATTTTAATTAGGGAATGCAAGTTTTACATATTATTCAGAAATTCTGATTCTGGCACAGCTTTAAAAGATTTTTTTTTTTTAATTTTTAGTAAAATTTCCATATAAAACATGCCCAAAATTAAATGATTAAAAGGGTTGTGCGCAGTCAACAGAAAATATTGTAAAAATTCATTCTACCTAAAGTACATTTTTTCAGAGATTAGCAAATCCGTATGATCCCTAACCCTTACTTTAACTTTAAAAATGTCCCAAAAACACTTGGGCTTTACATGGAAATATATGGTATAAAAAACTTCGATAATTATAACATTTGATCAGGTTTGCCATTACAGTATTTATCTTATTGCAATCATATTTCTATGACAAATATGTTTCCAGTAATAAGATTATTAAAGATGCTGTTTGCCGAAAGTATAGTTGCTCAAAGATCCATTCTGGTATAATTACATTAAAATACAGCTGATATATTTTCTGAGCTGCAAGAAAGAGCTTGTCGAACTTCAAATGAAGAATTCTGTGATTCATTGTTAAGAGATTTAACATTACAGCACAATATGTTGTGCAAAATATTACTGATTTTCTTGAGTATTCTTTATCATAGTTTCAGCTTATGTTTATTATAATGAGAATCTGTTATAATTTAATACATTACTTGTCAATCACTTCTCCTCATAAAAATAGTTGGACTTTGCAAAAAGATTTTGCTTATACTTTTTATGCTTTAATTGAAATATTTGTAATTTTTAAAAAACATTTAAATTATAAAATATACATTTGATTTTAAATGTATGAATTTTAGGTCTTTTTCAAGTCAGCCCTTTTCCTAGCTCTGAACGTCAAGTATTGGTATTTCCTGGCCATTATGCTGGCAGTATCCAAATAGTGGCAAGTATTTTTTTTCTTACAAGTGTGCAAAATACATTTATTTTCCAAATAATAGTGTATTTTCTATACTAAAATCTATTTTCCAGGACTTGTCAAAAATGAATTCAGGTACTTCAGGTGCACCAATAACAATAAGTGCTCATGATTCAGATGTTGCATACATAGCACTAAATCAGCAAGGAACACTAGTAGCTACAGCATCTGTTAAGGTTAATTATAATCATTTAATTTTTCAACTTATGCCATTGTTATTTCCTGCAGTTCTACTCT
This sequence comes from Trichonephila inaurata madagascariensis, assembly GCA_019973955.1. Classification (NCBI taxonomy): domain Eukaryota; kingdom Metazoa; phylum Arthropoda; class Arachnida; order Araneae; family Nephilidae; genus Trichonephila; species Trichonephila inaurata. Next base: position 61,353 of record BMAV01016554.1, read on the forward strand.
TTTCAGTAATTTATTTTATTATTTTAGGGTACTCTTATAAGAGTTTTTGACACTTTCACAAAAAATAAGATAATTCAGTTACGTCGTGGATCAGATCCAGCATCACTCTATTGGTATGTTGATATATTTCATTTGGGGTTTTAAATGGCTAAATTTTAAATTATTTTTATAGTTCTATACCAAATTTAATTTCAGGAATGTTATTTAAAATTTAAAAATGGTGAGAAATATGAAATTATTTGGATAATTTTTTTTTATTTATGTGTAAAATTATGAATAAGCCTTCAAACATTAATGAATGCAGCCAATTTTTAAAAATGCTTGTATGTTTTTGCACTATGTAGGGAAGATCCAGTGAATAAAATCGGTTTATTTGAAAAATCCCAAACTTAGAATAATGTAAACAAATTTTGTCTTCTCTAAAAGAATATTTGTGTATTATATATTTCTGATTGTGCCTTTTTAACTGCTTAATTGTTTTAAATTTATTTGGCATGAAATATGCAAATTATTTATTATTAATTTTTCATTATAGCATCAACTTCAGTTGTGATTCAGATTATCTATGCGCTTCCAGTGATAAAGGCACCATTCACATTTTGCCTTGAAGGCTACATACCTTAATAAGCGCTTAGCGTAAGTTCAGTGAAATCAATTTTTGATTGATAATTATTTAATATTTGCTTCAATAACATTTGTACAAGCAAAAAATGTTATGCAAGCACATTCTTTTGTGTAAATAGAGATATTTTCAAAATAAAATTCAGTATATGAGCTGTTTTTATTATATGCTGTATATTTCCATTTACAAGCTGAAATTATTTTTGATTTTCTTTTCAAAGTTAAAATATTTAGGGTTGTCTTGTATTAATTCACATATTTTGGGAGGATCATAGCATAGTTCATTTATTTATTTGCTTTTTCTGTTAGCCATTAACTGTAAAAGTTCAAATATTTTTTGTTGTATCACATTAAGTATATATATTAAAATGATAAAGTATATACAAAATTCTATATAATATGAATATTTTTCATTCCTTTTCCTTTTGTTTTAATTTAATTATTTTTACATCCTCACAGATTTTCTTCTGCTGCTAGGTGGATGGGCTCTACATATGTTGAATCCCAGTGGGCCTTTGCAAACTTTACAGTTGCGCAGGAATGTAAATGTATATGTGCCTTTGGGCCTAATTCATCTGTATATGGTAAGAAATAGCATGCCATCGTGTTTGATCTAATTGATTTATCAGATTTGTGTACTGTTATTTTAAATTACTGGTTGTAACAAAAGTTTCCCGACACTGCTAATATTGTCTGTGCAAACAATTCCTGTTGGCATGTGTGCTCAAATTTTTTGACAATTTTTGACATTTGAAACAGACTTGCTTTAAAATACTGTGTTGTGAAATCTGTAAAAAATATTATCATTAAATACGAGGCGTCTGAAAAACTACTATGTTAGAACCATCTTTTACATCCCTTTGTTGCAAAAAGTCAGCTACCAAATCATGCATACAGCTTTAGGTACTATTGTTGCATCATATGACACTGTGAAGGTTTTGTACTGAAAACTCTAAAAAATATACTATGACAATCGCAAGGAGCGCTCTGGCTGGCTTATTAGCTTTTGTGAAAAACTTTTGCTACAATCCTATATTAATGCTTTTTGGGGAGGAATGCTGTAAATAACATGAAACAATAAGTATTTTACAAGAAAGATTTAGACATTAGCAAATTATTTTGTGGTGTTTGATTTTATTTTTACTACATCATGAATGTGCTCTATTTAATCAAAATTTTATGTATAATTCTATTATATTATGAACAAAAAAAATTTTAATTTTGCTTCATTTATGCATGCAGAGCAAAACATTTATGATTGATGTATATTTTTTTTATACTTTTACTATTTGAATGATAATATAGATTAATAAAATTAATTTGAGGATATAAGAGGAGTTGTATTTGTTTTAGATTAGGGGAATGTTGTTCAAATATTTTATTATATGATTTTTTTTAATGTTGTTTTTATATTGTATCTTTTTTTTTTTTCAAAAAATGTATTAATTATGATATGACTTTTTTCATTATTTTAAACTCTTAATAAGTTTCTTAATTTGGTATAGGATTTTTTATTTTGTGACTATTTTATGGATGTAAAATGTGAATTTTGTCAAATTCTTCTGCATTTATGTATTGTACTTCTAATTATAAAATATAGATTTTTCCCAACATTAACACTAGATTTAGGGATGTTGGTTATATACCTATTTTTACTGAAGTGAGCCAATTTGACTCATACAAGAAAATTGAAGTTTTTTGCAAAGAAAGTAGTTACAAATCAATTTAAATAAAAGATTTATTGTTTAAAAATTAATTGAAAACAATTTTTTTTACATATAAATTCTGTTTTTTGAGATACATTTCCCACAAACAGTTCCACTACATTTAGCACAAAGGTTTTTAAATCTATTTCTATTGCATGGTTCTTGAACTTGACAATTCTTCATGTCAGTAGTATG
>BMAV01016555.1:0-11647 GCA_019973955.1 Trichonephila inaurata madagascariensis
CAAGGTTATAAGAGCTCCCTTAGTACAAGTGATGACACATAAAAAAAACTATTCAAGGTTTTTTGAATATTTGTAAGTTATTGATTGACATTCTAAATACTTTGGTATTTAAATTAGCCCTAAATTATAATTCTTTTTCTACAAAAACCATTAGATGATAATATTTCTTCTAAAAGCTAATGTGAAACAAAAGACCTATGGTCAAAGTGTAGAAGAAAACCAAAAAAGAATAATTCTTATGAATATTCAGCGTTCCTGGAGTTTAAAACAAGAAAATGGGTATAAATGAAGAAATCGGGATTTTGTTGAAGCTATTGTTTTTCGTTGTCACAAATTCAACCTTTCGGCTGTTGTCGAGAATAAGCTACTAGATAATTTCACCGCATTGTGATCATATGGAATGCATTGTTTAGCGTTTTATCAAGAGACATGAATCTGAGAAAACACAAATAACTTTATTGGACGTTGCTGGAGTGGCAAGAAAGTTCGTTGCAAGACTTTGTAATTGATTTTAAGAAAGATGGAGTTTACGACGTCGACAAGGACAAAGTCTCAATGTGTTACGACATCAAATAATGTTCAAAATATCCTGCTAACAGCCCGTTGGATAGTACAGTTGAAGCAACGCAGATTCAAAAAATTCTTCTTTCGGCTCCAGAATGAAGACAAATAATTTGAAACAGGCTTTATACGGGAACGCTTTATGCATGTAAGCCATTGGTGTGTATTTCGTTGGGGCGAAGACATCGTGCAGCCGGAAGGAAGTGTGCTGCTTAACTTCAAGCTGTGGTGTAAAGGGAATGGAGACAAGTGCTGTTTAAGGAGAGTCCTGACTCCGTTTTTAGTGTAACACTAGACATAATTAAGAAGGCAATTAGGATACTCGAGATAAACCTATTTTCGTACCGGAAAAATCGCATTACATAGAAGGTAGTTAGGTGGATGGTCTGAATGTCAAACACTACAGGTCGACAATGACATTAAAATTCTTTAAAACTTTTAAGACACTTATGCTGTCAGTATAGACGTAATATTAAGAAGGCATTTAGAAACTGTTAATAAAATAGCAGAAAAAATATGGATGATGATACTAAGAAATATATATCAGACATTACAGGCCGGCTCTGTTCGAAAAATTCTCTTACTGGTTGATCTCTTACTGCCAAATCATAAGAGGAATATGCGATCGTCTCTACAAACATAAGATTCCAATTTTAGATGTATACTTCACTTGCTTGACCTGTCGGGGCTCCTGTGGTCATGAAATTCGATAAGAACCTTGAAACTAATTTTCTTCTTCCCCTATCAGGTCTGACGTTCTTTTTGTGACAAAGAAAAACTTAAAACTACAGCTGCTCAAGTTTGGAAGAAGCCTGCAACGATTCTTTCAGATATTACCTTGATGTGCTATATAAAGGATATTTGTGATAACGTTTAGGTCTCTTCAGAACAGTCTATTTGTGTGCACTGAATGTAATAAGACAGATTTTATGTCTCTCTCAGTTACGGCTAATGGATTTAGAGAGCTTTTTCTGGAGCAATGTAAAGATTATTTACAATGAGCGCTAATTGCACAATTGTACAAAAATTTGTTATGTTTCTTTGAGTATACATTCGTATTCGAGAAGTCTTCGTAAGTATGTGTCTGTACTTTTACATTAACAAAAAGGATATTCAGATACTTGTAATCATCACCTGCTTTTCTACATTTTAAATTTGTAACAATCTCTCTTCATTCAACTACAGAGAGGTTGTAGTTGAAATATATATACAAATAAGCCATCTAAAAGAATATCAGGCACCAGAAGCATCCACCACCATTCTTCTAGAGTTACGGAACAGAGGAAATCAGACACTGAAAAGGATCCAGGTCAAGTAATTGTGGTCTCATCACATATGCTGGTTGCTACTTATATTCTTGTAGAGCGACGGTACAGAAGTCCGTCTTCAGCAATTATTCGCGAACACATGTTCTGGTCTACAAAAACATTATGCATTCATTTATCTCCTTAAAATTATTCCATTTCCTCATTGGAATCTCACTCCTTTAAGTGACATTGCAGTTGAAATACCCAAAACCAATCAAAAAGAAAAGTCAGGCACCAGAAGCATGTTCTCAAAATTATCTTTTTTAATTTAATTTACAGAGCTGACCACGTAAATCAGTTAAAAGATAGATCAGTTATTTACCAGCAGGGAAAGACGGTTGAAAGGAAAATAGCGGCAGAAAGCTTGCTGTTGGCCCTTCATAGATCGGTTGAATGCTGTATTTCGAAATAAATAAATTTAATGTACCATTTTCTTTCCCACAAGATGGTGCTTTATTTATATCTGTGAGAAAAATTTTATAATCTTTTACCCTTATTTATAATAGTTTTTATCGACGTATTTAAACACGATAGAGTATCGGGGCATCTCCTTCCATGTAAGTCACCCATTTACTAATAACCCGATAAAGCATGAAACTGTTTGGATATGCTTATAAATTAGAATTAATGAAAATTAATAAATAGTTATTTCCTCCAATACCACAATTTCAATCAAAGGAAACAACAACATTTCAGGACTCCACAGATGCAGTCCGTTTCTACTGACCTTAAAACCCATTTTAGATATCTACTTCAACTACCTGAACGGCTACTTCTTCTGTCTCATCTTACAGGGAAATTCCTTCCCAAACCTCGGACGACCTTTTGCCTTTCTCCTTTTTCTTCTGCCATTCTAGTTGTGGCAAAGAAATACTTACAACTTCAATTATTCAAAAGTTGAGAGACAAGACATAGTTTTAATGCCCTTAAGTACTGTCCAGAAATTACCGTGAGGCTATATAAAGGACCATTGCAACAAAGGTTGACTTCCTTCAGAGTAGTTTAATTGGATGCATTAACTGTTACTACTGGAGGTTTAAAGAGAGCGGTTTCGTGAACGTTGTAAAGCAAGTTTATAATGAGTGCACAACTTACACAATTATAAATAATCTGTCATAATTTATTGCGAATATTTGCATTCGAGTATTTACTTTTCCATTAAAGAAAATCTATTCTTTCAGATACTTGGAATCATCGACTGCTTTTCTACAACTCAGAAAAAGAATTAAAAAAATAAGACTTACATGTTGAACAGAATACAGTACATGTTTCATTAGAATAATTGGTATTGCAGGAATAATTGAATGGAATATACTGTTGTCCAGTATTGTGCATTAGATTGTCTGTGCCCTCTACTGGGGAATGACTTTTTTTGTAAATGAAAAAAGCTGATAGGAATATACTTTTTTATAACATTAGATTTGAATATTTTTTTCTATTCAGAATTTCGTCTTTGTCATTCCTAGAAGTTATGTTGTTACAACAAATTTAATTCTAGAAGTTTTTACATGAAATTAGAGTTAGTTAAAGGACAAAGAATGTTAAGTGTTACGGTATTTTCATCAATATCCAAGAAATGTTTCTTTAGATAAGAGAAAACGCTGAAGGTCAAGAAAAACATATTACCCTTCGCGTTTACAGAAATTGATCACATAATATATTTATTAGTCATTGGTCCGCAAATAACAAACTTTGCCTTTTTGAAAAACATTCAGATGAAATACATATTCTGTTAGGATCTGACATAGTTGGAAAATTATTTACTGGTGAGGTAAAACAACTTTCTGAGGGGCTTACAGCTGTGAATACGCGCTTAAGATGGACAGTTGTGGGGAAATTAAGCTGTGAATCCAAATTTAATTTAGGTAATTCACTTCTTGTTCATTCTCTTCTTACTAACAGAGAAAAATATCAGATCTTTGGGAATTGAATTCTTTAGGAATAAACGATCCCAGTGAAAAGAAATCGAAATTAGAATTACACGATCTTGCTTTGAAACAGTTTGAGAATACGGTATTACGAGACGATGAAGGTAGATACATCGATAGTATTCCGTGGATAGAAGGGAATGAAAAGCTTGAGGATCATTACAGCTCAGCTAAGGGAAGATTGGAGAAAACTTTAAAATTTACAGGCAGACTATTTGATTATGAACAAGTATTTGTAGACTGGGAAAAGGAAGGCATTATTTAAAAGATTGCACAAGATGAACCAAAAAGTGGTGGAAAATTTAATTATTTGTCACACACAGACCTGTATTCAAGGAGAATTCCACTACTAAGATTCGTCCTGTGTTAGATGGGTCAGCTGATCATGGAAAATCTTGTTCGTTGAATGATTGCGTAGAAAAAGGCCCAATTTGATAGAAATGATACCCGCAATTTTAAATCGTTTTCGCTTATGAAAAATCGGAGTCATATCTGACATTCGAAAAGCTTTCCTTCAGATATCTTTGCACGAAAATGACATGAACTTTTTACGTTTCTTGTGGTGGGAAGGTGGTAATTCGGAGAAAGCTGTTATCTACAGGCATCATCGAGTGTTTTTTTTTTTGGCGTTTCTTGCGGTCCCTTTTCATTAGCGGAGGTATTAAACCATTATTTTAAGCAGGCTCCGGAACATTTGGAAAAGGCTGCTGAAGAATTGAAAGATTCGATGTACGTTGACAACTGTGTGGTGAGTGTCGATTCCTCCGAAGAACTTGAGTCTTTTCAAAAAGATTCCACAGAATTGTTGACATTGGGTAAATTCGACTTACGTGGATGGCGACATAGTGATATAGAATCAAATTTCGACTTTCAAGATAATCAACAGAAATACGACCCACAAGAAATACAAGTTCTTGGACTTATACGGAATGTGAAAGAAGATACCTTTTCCACCTCTTACAAAGAAACAGAATCGAAAGAAGAAGTCACAAAAAGGAGAATCCTTTCCTTAGCTCATCGAATTTTCGACCCAATTGGGTTCACATGTCCTATCACCCTCATCCTCAAACTACTTATACAAGAGTGTTGGAAGCTAGAAGCTTCATGGGACTCCAAACTACCTGTAGACATCGAAAGAAAATTTGAAACGTGGAAAAAATAACTTATTGAGATACAAGACCTCAAGGTTCTACGAAGATTATCTAATCTCAATCTTAAAGATACGAACCTAACACTACGAGTTTTTTGTGATGCTTCGAAATTATCATATGCTACTTGTGTTTTTTGCGAGCAAAAAGAGAGGGTGAAGTAACCTGCCAATTAATTCAAGCTCGATCAAAAGTCGTACCTTTAAAAGGAACTTCAATTCCTAGATTAGTGTTGTTAGCATGTATGATTGGGGCTAGGATAGCTGATTCTGTGAAGAAGGATTTGCATATGGAAAATGTTGAAGTTACCTATTGATCAGATTCAATGGATGCTCTTCATTGGATAAAAAGAGACGGCCCGTGGGCAACGTTCGTTGCCAGTAGAGTTGAAGAAATAAGAAGACTCTCCTCTAAAGAAAATTGGAGATACGTTCCTGGAATGCAGAGCCCAGCCGATCTCCCTTCTAGAGGATGCTCAGTGAAGACGCTCAAGAAAGTACGTTGGTGGGAAGGTCCATCTTGGCTTGAAAATTCAACTGAAGACTGGCCAAAATCCGAACTTTTCCCTGATATGGAAGTGATCAATTCGGAAAAGAAGAAACTATGATAACTGCAGCTGCTACACAAAAGGAAGAAAAATATCTTTGATTTTCATCGTATGGTAAACTTGTGAGACTAACAACCTGGATAAAAAGGTTTTTAACAAACCTGAAAAAGACAAAAGACCAAAGAATAACAGGGAATTTACAGTTTGAAGAAATTAAAATAGCCTAACGCGTGCCTTGTTGAAGTAGGTACAAATGGATGCATTCAATAACGAAGAAAACAAAAGATTAAGTTCCCTGCAAATAGTCAAAGATTCTGATGGGATTTTAAGACTGAAGACTAAAGTTTTTTTAAGGGATGATCACAAGGACTTCCGTTTACCTATTATACTTCCCTCCAATCATCCAGTAGTCAAAACACTCATTATTTATAAGCATGTACTGTTAGGTCATGCCGGAGTTCAGATACTTATGTACACTCTCAGAGAGAGCTATTGGATTCTGAAAGGAAGAAAAACCATTAAAGAAGTCATTAAGACTTGCATTATTTGCAAGCAATTCAATGTGAAACTTGTATCGGTATCAGAAGGACTCTTACCTCAAGACCGGGTGAGAGATGCTGCTGTTTTTGAAATTATAGGATTAGATTTGGCAGGACCTCTCATTCTTAAGAATGGAGAGAATAATTGGATTTTTATATAGACCTGTGCAGTCTATAGAGCAATGCATCTTGAATTGTTAACCTCCGTTTCGACTGAAAGTTTCTTGCTTGATTTAAGGAAATTTATAGCACACCGAGGCCGACTATCCGTCATTTACTCGGATAACTTCACCAATTTTAAAGGTGCTTACCGACTTTATCAGAAAGAGAACTTAGAAAAATTGAAGGATGTAGAAGAACTAAATACAATTTCATAGAAAATCATCTCTCCACAGGCTCCTTGGTGGGGAGGTTTCTGGGAAAGATTGATCGGACTTGTGAAGAGGACTTCAAGAAAAACTTCGTGGAATCATGAAGAAATGTATACGGTTCTTTGCGATTGTGAAAGTTTAATTAACTTCAGGCGCCATTAACTTATGTTACAGATGACGTCAAAGATTTGGAATCTTTAACTCCAGCAATGTTTTTGCAAGACATTAGAGAAGTTGGTGTGCCGGAGTTACATTAAATAGATGAAAATAAATTGAATAAGAGATTAGTGTACCGAAATAGAAGACAAAAGGATCTTTGGAAACGTTTTCGAGTAGAATATTTAGGTCAATTGAGAGAGATAAGAAATATAAAAGGGAAAAACACCTTAAGTGAAGGAGATATTGTTTTGGTGGGAGATGACCACACCAAAAGATTAAACTGGAATTTAGGTAAAATTTTGAAACTCTACCCTGGCAAAGACAAGAAGGTTAGAGTAGCCTAAGTAAAAACTAAATTTGGCATTTTTCTGCGTCCAGTGTGAAAACTATCTCCGAGAGGTGATGGAGAAAAATAAATCATCTGTACACCCTATTAACTCTCCATTATTTTCAGATGCTATTGAAGGAAGTCATTTACCCATTAATATAGATCACGAGCTGAGTAAACCCCAGAGGGCTGCAACATCTTCGATGCAGCCCTGTTCCAGTATTTCTAATGGTGGAGCTGGACTGGAACCTAGAGCTGAGATAAGTGGACACCAGCAGGCAGAAACCTCTTCGATGCAGCCCTGTTCCAGTGTTTCTGCTAGGGAAGCCGGAGAGGAGTTGATACTTGAGACCCTTGAATTGCCAGATGACTTAACTTCTGACGGTGAACTTCAACTGCCGGGACCTCGACAATCTCGTTATGATAGACTGAATGACTCTTGTTGAGTTTTTTATTTTAAAAATTCAAAACTCAATGTGGGAAGTGTCGCGAACGGAGCTAACGAACTTGTAGTTAATATGGAGTGGCGCTGTGAGCGCATTCCTTTTTTTGTTTTTACTTAGGTCTGTACCAGCAGTGGAGTGGAGTCTGTAATTCGAACGCGTATCATTTGTCTATTTTCCTTATCCATTAAATTTTTTTTGCATCAAAAAAGGACTCTCATTCTCTTTTTTTAAGAGTTTATTTAATCGAATCTTTTAGGTCAAGCTCACCGGGCGTTAGAAACGGGAGAATAAGGTAAGTGAAACCTTTATTCTTATATTAGAATTTGTGAAATAGAAAATTAATTTTTTCACAGGTTTCTTAACATTGATTAAATTCTATGAAAAATACCATAAAGTTTCTTTTAATCATGCAATGTTTTCAAAGAGCAGTACTGGCTTAATTTGAATCAGGAAGTATAGAAATTGGCAAGAACTTCTGCACTAATGAAAATTTTCTATCCACTTCAAAATAAAATTTGACAAAATGATCCTTTTTTTTATCAGAGGAGGAAATATTCTAGAATTTTGCTTCAGCCTCAGGCTTTATTAATTTTTCTTAATTGAAAACATTTTTCTTTGTAGCCTTGAGTGGTTAACAGAGAAATGTGTGTGATTATGTAAAAGAAATATTAAAATTTAACTTAGATTACCGTTTTATCTGATGCTGAAACATTTTAGAAAGACCATACTCTAGAGGTATTGAGCTTGCTGACAAATATGATGGTCGTCAAGGACAATTAACATTAAGGGCTCGAGATAATCTGACGATCGTACACAAAAAAGAATGAATTGCATACAATTTACGTACAATGGATTGCATTAACACGACTCATTTTCAAAAATTAGAAAAGGAGAAATGAACACCAAACAAACGTTACAAGCTATGTCTTTCGTGGGTGTCAGCCTGTATGCGAGAGGGAATCTTTTGATTGGATGCAGAGAAGAAACAAGAGAGATACATATTACGTAAAAGCTACGCTTTCAGGCATATATCATAAATTTTTAAGAATTTTCTTTATATTTCCATCATCCTCGACTATTTCCTTCCATTTTTATGTTAATTAATATTCACAGCAATCGGAACATTATTAAACGAAAATTATGAATTTGGACTTTTCTGTTGCATATTTTTATTTCATTACCTCTATTGGTTTCTAATAGATTCATATGCATGTTTTCTTTGAGGAAAGCATTTATTCCACTTTCCCCTGTAGCAATAGTCAAAGACTCGACTGATTTTGGGCCTTGCGCATTTGTATTATGTTTTATATAAACATCTCTCTCCAGTGAGGTTTCTCTCTTCATACAAGTTCTTTCAGTTATAACTGCTGCTTCCCTGCTTTTCATATTACTCACCCTGCTTTAAATCGAATACATATGTGTTATCCCCACGCCGGCGCTCTACGATCTTGAGAACTCCGACAACTGATTTTGGGTTATAAGACCATGACTGAGAGCAGCACATTGCCTTGTATGACTGAACCGAACTATGGATACATCATTTAATTAAAAAGCTTCGTTATCTAACGCTCCGACACCAAGCTTCATCCCGACGGCTCTTTCTCCCACCTCTGGACGAACTTTTTAAAAAATAGAATGTCTAGTTCGATGCAATGTCTCCATTTTTACTCTGCGAACTAGCAACCTGCCTTCTTACAATTTTGACACTGATTAGGTGGAAAACTAATACAGCTTACGACTCCACTTGCATTCTAAGAAGCCCACAATTTATACAGATTCATAACAAAATGTAATTAGATGCAAAAATAAAATGTCTAATGCCCTTACAGAAAGATGCATCCCCTGAACAATAAAAATAACGACGATTTTATTCAAGCTGTTAACAAGAAAACGCGAACCAATAGACCTAAACCTGCTCTGGATATTATTCCAGCACAGCTAAAAAATATACAACAGATGAATTTCCATGAATGAAAAAAATCTAACGAATTGGTCACAGAGGAACACTTATAGGAGTAAGATGACCATCACGAATAGCGAGGGACTGATCCGAATTACCTGCCAGGACTTCAGTCGAGTTTCCACAATACTACCAACTTCCTCCATCTATCACCGTAGAAAAAGATCAACATACGGGCAAACGACCGAAAAAATTCAAAACATTTAACATCCAGAAAAACAATTGAAGAGAAGGTGGAAAATGTTTCCGTCTTTATCCCAAACCCATTTGTCTTACAAAATAAGCAGGAAATGAGTCGGCGACTAAATACTAGAAACTTACATTTCATCAAGCCCACCAAAATATGATCATGTATGATATATACGAAAACACTACACAAAGGGTTCCATTCCTTTAAAGAATTTTCATACTTAAACATCTGAACAGGTCGATTGAATATTAACATCGCACTGTTCAGCTACTCGAGGTCTTTTGGTGACGGACCACGTAATTTTGAACCCTTGTCAAGTGACGTGGACGACACCTGACCTGGCACCCCCCTCTCCTAACTACCACACCACACCAACGGGAGGACGTTTCAGCTCTCGACAGATTTAGCGTGCATCGCTGCCCTACACAGTGGGTCTTTAGTGGTACTGAGCTCGAACTCGGGACAAGGCAAGCCTCGATCCGATACCTATACCACTCGCCTACCGCGGCCAAAACATCTGGACAGGAGAATTATGTGGAGATAAATTGGGTGACTTGGTCTTGTCACATAACCCATACCACTGGATATATTACCCTGTTTATTTGGATTTGTAATGCTCCTGTGAATAAAAAACATTATAACGGACCTTGTTTCAACATGTTGAAGGCTGCTGACAATGTCTAAAATGTTACGATATTTATAAAAATATCTATGAATCCATGTATTCGTTTTATCAACCAAGCACAAAAAAAGAAAGAAAATTGTCCTCGTTACCAAGCTTTCGAAGAATTAGGATGCATCATCAAAAAACTATCTGAAGTACTCGTATAAAATAAGGAATTTTTTAACTAGAAATTGAAATGCATTAAAGACGTTAACGTCATGATTGTTACTATTACGTTATTAAGTCACCATAAGTTTCAAAGTTTTCGTTACATCATTCATGTTTAGGAGGTCATGGAAACTTATTTTGAGCAGAATGCTAGTGGCAACGAACTTTTTAGTAGACATAGATTCGAAGGTGAGCAAAATGGTGCTCATTAAGATGTAATGTTTCATTGTTCATCCTTTAGTACGAGTTTTTCTGAATAATGTAATGTTTCATAAAATTGTTTTTTTTATGAATTTAAATTTTTGCACTAAGTGGCACGTTTTTACGGTAAAATTAAACAATAACAGATGTCGTATTTTTTTATTCACAGATAAATTCCGTCAGAAATGAAATCAAGCATATTGTACTCAACCTTCAAGAAAATTACGAATAATTCCCTGAGTTTTTATTTTTTTTAAACTATATTCAAGATAAGTTTTCAAGGTTTTAAAATCATACGACTATTGACTGGTTTATGTTATGAATCCATGATTTCTTTTAAAATAATGAATCATAGAACTTTTTTACGTTAATATCGCTATATACCATTCAATCATACATGGATTTTAAAACATATAAAAGACTTTTGGTGCCATTTTCACTTACATGAAGACATTTAGACCGCAATGGCCATTTGTTGAAAATCAGCCTGGATAGTACTCCCGTAATGCATTTGTCTACTGCATTAAAAATGATAGACTCAAAAGAAGACAAATGACTTCTAAATTCATTAGATATACTTCTGTCTTCCTCTCCGAACATGATTCCCTTAAATTTAAAGAGTAATCTTAATAGTATATATTGTAGTTCCTCTCTTTACAGAAAGAATTTCTCCAATTAAACAATATACATAAAAGATTTACCTTTAAGTATTAGATGAAGCAAGTTAAGAAAAAGCTTTACCAATGTTGATACGTCAAGAATTTAAACTTATGATGTAACTGGAAAGCTAACTTCTGATACTGCTACAAAGTAATATTTTGATGTACTCCTAGAGTAACTTTTTATTCGTGTTTTCCAGTACAATCGAAATTTAATGCATGTCTAAAATCAACTCAAGAGGCACCAAAATAGCCAAATTATGTTATTGGATCAGAACTAACTCCAGGTGTATAAAGAAAAATTCATATTTACTTAAAAATCACCTTCATTGCATGTCTTTTTTGTTTCTGAAATAGGAATTTTATGCCTGTAACATGAACGATGTATGTGCAGTTGAAGGCTGTGTGATGAAATGCATCAATTCTTTGCAAAATAGCATAGGAAATGTTGAGAGAAAACAGAGTGATTAA
>BMAV01016555.1:11657-38233 GCA_019973955.1 Trichonephila inaurata madagascariensis
TTATCTGTAATAAGCTTCATGTTGATTAGAGAAATTCCACACTATGTAAATATATTGTAAAATATTTTCTCTTGAGTACCTTTCGTGAAAACAAAGTGATTGGTCTTCGTTGTATAATCGCATGTCCACCATATTCAGTCGATCTCACTCCAGATAACTACTGGTTGTAGAGTTTTTTGAAATTACTTGTTTAACTTTTTTTCCCCGTCATTATTAAATGAACTCAAAATTCTTAACTGTCGTAATGTTTCTGCAATTCTCTCTCTCATTCCGATATATTGTTTTCAACTGTAACGGCATTATGAGTCGCCTCAGTTGTGTTGGACAATGTACCGGAGGTCATTCTGAACAATTGTTAATACAGGAATAAATTAATATAGAATACCGTTGTCCAGTGTCTTGTGTTTATAATCGTTAGTGCCCTTTACCCGTAATATTTGAAATTTAAAAATATTCTGTTGTGCTTAAGAAATTTGACAGCTTTGTGGGTCTTTTCTTTCAAACTGAACTCTTTTATCATCATTTCATCTTTTTTTTTAATGATTTCTTAAAATTTCGCTCAACCGGTACTTCAATGAGATAAATAGTAAAATAAATTATAATTACTATAAAAGTGTTTAGCTACTTTACGATCATACGTATAAAGGTCTTTTACTAAGGTTCCAATATTTTTCCCATAAAAAAATTTCGTTTTTGGTTTTTGTTTGAGATAAATGCGTGACAATAAGTTAAGTTGTTGCAAGAAATTAATTTCCAGAAAAACCAGAATTCCACTGATAAGAGAACGGAATGAAGTTTATATTATTCCCTTGACAGTTAAATATGTATAGGTGTTTCTCAACTTTGAAGAAATTCTATGAAAATTACCATAAAGTTTGTTTCAATCATGCACGGTTTCCAAAAAGTAGCAGTCCCTGCCCATTATGAATCAGGAAGTCTTAACTTGACAAATGCTTTTACGCTAATGCAAATTTTTCATCGTCTCCAAGACAAAATTTTACAAAACTTTCCGATTTCGTCACACAGGACAAAATTATCCACAATCCTGTTCCAACTTCAGACTTTATTCCTTTTCTTTAATTGAAAATATTCTTCTTTGAAGCCCTGAGTGGTTAACCGAGAAATGTGAATACGTAAAGGAAATATTAAAATGCAACTTAGATTCTCGTCTCATGATTCTTGTGCTGAAACACTTTAGAAAAAACATATTCTAGTGATACGGGAATCTGTTTTTCATGAACTTTTGTGGTTGGAAAAACATGAGAGGATTGTGCTTTATGAAATCATAAAATCAAACAGAAACAATCTGGGTATTATATAATTCATTTTGTAAATTGTAATTTTGTGATTTGTTTCAAAATGCCATTTTACAGACCATTTTCTGCATACCACTGTTCCAGACATGGATTTAGAAAATATTATTTCTTCCCATAACTCTTCTCTAGAATTAGAAAAATTTCCAATATTTCACTCCAACTTCAACATATTCTACAACTGCACTGCAGAGAAGAGACCTTATATTCCAGAAGCTTTCCAGAGAACTGTGTTCAACAATATCCATAACCTAACACATCGTGGAATATGAAACACCACCAACCTGTTAACCTTAACATTTGTTTGGCCATTAATAAATAAGGACGCAAGCACTTGGGCTAGAAGCTGTATAATGTGCCGAAAGTCAAAAAACACGACACATACAGAGTCCTTTCCAGTAATATCGTGTCACTAATCGTTTTACAGAAATAAATTTAGATAATATTGGTCTATTACCATCATTTCACAGATTTCACTTTTGTTTAACAGCCAAACATCGATACAGTTAATGGATGTAAGCACTTCCATTGCCTGACATTCGAGCTGGAACAGTAGCAGATAACATACTAAAATGCTGGGTTTCACGTTTTGGAATGCCATTAGTCATTACCAGTGATCAAGGAACACATTTCGTGGCTCAGCTCTTTCAAGAACTTTAAAAATTAATAGGAGTTAAACGCAGAAAAACTACATCATACCATCCGCAAACAAATGGTTGTATAGAACGCTGGCACCATACACTTAAAACGAGCATAATGTGTCATGAAATCGAAAGTTTGACGAGATCACTTCCCATAATATTGCTCGGATTGAGAACAATTTCGTATGCTCATTTCAAAGTTACGCCGCCCCTCGGGGGCTCACCTTCTTTAGGTGAGTACGGGTGTCACAATCCCGAGGTACCCTAGTGATCTTTTCCTTTTCCCAAGAGGTTTACTGTCTTTGGTAAACATGGGCTTCACGAACCCAGGGTACCCTAGTGATTCTTCTCTATTTTCGACCCTCCTTCTTGTCATTCAATTTCCCTTTTCTTCTTTTCCCGTCCAGACCAGACCTATTTTTATAAATGAACTTTGTACAAATTTTGTTTTTTCTATGAAAAAGCTTACGTTTTACTACTAACATATTATGGTTTACATTTTGTATTGCGTTAGTTTAGTTCTTTTTCGTATATTTCTTTAAATTTTTTGATTATGTTGCTTTATTTTTTTTTCGATTAACACCGTTGGTTTTTCAACCCGCATGTTTGCCGTGTATGGCGTCCCGTAAGGAGGAAAATGGTGTCCTGGGAATTCCTTTGGCCCACGCTTCGTTGTAGACGGGAGGCAGGAGTGAGCCCGCTCCTGTCAATCGGCTGGTGGTACTTCTCTTTGGTGTCCCTGAACAGACACTGTTGTAGGGTTAGTGTTGCAGATAAAGAGTGGCAGGTTTACCCGTTGGATCCTCACTCTGATGCTGCATCACTATAATCTGGGTGTACTCCAGGTAAGCGCCGTGCCTGGTATTTGCCAGTTGACCGGCACACTGCCTCCCTTGTTGGACTCCGTGGTGGGTGGAGGCACGCCAGAACGAAGTTGTGTACGCGTTTTTATGGATCCAATGCTGCTGTGCCCGGGTAAAGGCCTCGTATTACCCACTCTCAACGTCGATCAAACTTCACAACATACCAGATTCTTATTGATTTATCTTCCAAACAATGAAATGTCTTCTAAATCGACTTTTGCAATTCAAAAAGCCCTCATAGGAATAGGTGGTGAACCTAAATCAGTTAAAAGATTAAGATCCGGTGATTTACTGATTGAAACACTTTCTGCTTTACAAACCAAGTCTTTTCTTCATGCAAAAACGTTTTTGAATTCAACTGTAACAATAAGCCCTCATAAAACTCTCAACTTATGTCGCGGTGTCATTTCTGAACCTGACCTGTTGACCACCGTTGAAGCGGAAATCCTGGAGGGATTCTCCAATCAGGGTATTATTCAGGTCGGAAGAATAATAATAGAAAAAGATACAGCTGTTATTCTGACTAGACACTTAATTTTAACTTTCAACAGCCCCACACTACCCCAAACCATTAAAGCTGGCTACTTAAACTGAAGATCCGTCCTTACATACCGAACCCTCTGAGCTGTTTTAAGTGCCAGAGGTTCGGACACTCAAACTTCCTGCCGCGATCAATTAACGTGTTCTAGATGTGCATCCGTTGGACATTTCTCCACGAATTGTACTCTAGAACCGAAATGCGTTAATTGCTCCCAGTCCCATTCATCAGACTCAAAATTATGCTCAAAATGGAAAACAGAAAATAAATCCAAGCAATTTAAACAAATAGAAACATTTCATATGTAGAAGCACGGAAATTAACAGCTCCACAGTTGTCCTAAACATACGCACAAACTGTCAAACCCTCAACTGTAACCACAACAACCCAAACTGATGAAAATATTACGAAAATAGTATGTCCGCCTTTAAAACTACTGCAACCTTTAGTGTCCATTCCAAAGCTGACGTCTTGAAAAGTTCCTGTAGTTAACAAATCATCAACCACAACTCAAGCAAACATCTTACCATTCACATCTTCTGTCACAGTTACATCGTCATCAGAATCTCAACCATCTGTTCCTTTAATAGATACTACTCCCACCACACCTAATAAATTTTCTACATCTGCTAAATTTACTTCATCTAATAAAACACTGTTTTCAACCAATGTATCAATGTTTACACCCTTACCAGCTGAAACATGTCCTGCTTTTGAAACTGAAACCTCTATATCCAATACCATACCGTCTACATCCCAGGATGCAAAACAAACTTCAAAAAGCCGCAAGAAAAGGCGTCCTAAAAGAAGTATTACCTCCAAAATAGACATACAATTGACGCCTCACAAACCTAAAAAAAGCACACCTTTACAGGAATCATCAGACGAGGACATGCTTATATACGATGTTCAAGAAGAGGTTGAATCACCAAAGAAAAATAATTCCTTAGGGAAAATAAAAACACTTTCGGAAGAATGGTGGCAGACTGAAGGTTGGAAACGTGAAGAATACAATCGTTTGTTGACTCCAACCCGTAACAGAAAAAGTCGGAATTAAAAAAAAAAAAACTTTTAAAACATCTTGCAACATACTCAATTGAATTTTAATACAAAATTTTACATTTCTGTCGTGTATCAATTTAATTTTTACTTTATGTCTTTCTTTAAGATCTTGCTTCACATGGTGGGGATAACACCCCACCACAATGTATTTCCAACTTTTGCCTTTTAAGAAAATGTAACAATTAAATATGAATTTTTAAAAACTTTTTTAATGAATTTTTATGCTTAAATATATAAATTATATCTTTAATTTAAATTTTTAACTTTTTTAAAAAAAATTTTTATGGAAATTAAAACAAATGTTTGGCGCAGTATAGCCGAAATCGGCTCTTGCGCCAATAAAACCAAAAATCACTCACTCACTCAAAGTTACACCGGCAGAATTACTATATGGTGAATGCATTCATTTACCATGTGAATTCTTTTAAGATACCCAGTTTCAAACTCAATCTGAATCAGAGTCCAAACACTTAAAGCAACCATCAAAGATTTTAAGACTTCTTGGTGTTGAAATGTTACTTTCTACTAATAGGGCTACGGTACAAAATGCAGCTTGTGAATTTCTATATGTTAAACATGAAACATTTTCTGATGTTTCTTTGATTAATTGTCAAGACGAAAGTGGCACATTTTTTTCATGCAGAAAACGCAATGCCTTACACCTCTCTCAGCAAAAGTTCGTCGCTTAGCACCTGTCAAGCTTAAGTTTGCGTAAAAATAAATTCAAGTTTATACGTGAACACAAGGAATTTTTCGACCTTCTAATAGCCTGTAGGCAAGACTGTTACTTCTAGTACGAAAGAGAACAGGGTATTGGAGACCTTGTGGGAATTATCTAGCTTTGAATGCTGTAACGCAACCAGATTGATATTCCATTATTCACCTGCATGACTTTTGTCATAATAAACATGGATGCGCTAAATTTTCAACTCTTATTTAGAAAGAGCCTACCATCAGATACCAGGTGAACGATCTGACATAAGAAAAACTGCCATCTGTACACCTTTCTGTTTGTATGAGTTTACCAGAATGACTTTTGGTTTGCGCAATGCAGCTAAAAAATTTATGCGATTTCTTCATTCCATACTTCGGGGCTTAGATTTTTGCTTCAGCTACGTTGATGGTATTCTCGTTGCGTCAAAAGATAAAGCCCAGTATATCAGTCATCTTAGACAAGTTTCAAGTATTTCAACGTCTTCATAATACTGGCCTTGTGATAAAGGTTGCGAAATGCCAATTCTTACAAACTGAAGTTGATTTCTTAGGCCATCATATTTCTGTCAATGGCATTGAACCATCGAAGAAAGAATAAAAGCAATCGAAGTTTTCAGATTCCTGAGACTACAGGAATTGTGAAGATACTTAGGAGATCAATTTCTGTTATCGGTTTATTCTTAATGCTGCAGAAAATCAAGCCATTCTAAACAACTATTTGAAAAGAAAGAAAAGTAATGACTAAAACAAAATTCATTGGACAGGATAGTCGGTCCAAGTATTCGAAAATAGCAAGCAAAATCTATGTAAAGCGATAGTGCTTTTCCACCCATCAAGAAATGCACACATTTCCTTAGTGGTTAATGCATCTAATAATGGTATCCGTGCCGCGCTGCAACAATTAGAGCATGGAGTCTGGAAACCCCTTAGTTCCTTTTCAAGGAAATTAACTTATACTCAAAAACGATACAGCACTCATGACAGAGAGTTGCTGGCTGAATATTCTTCTATAAAATATTTTAAAGAATGTTTGGAAGATAGAAATTGCACAATCTTCACCGGCCATAAGCCATTAATTTATGCATTTCTTAAGAAAATGGATAAAGCCACCCCCTTCATAAACAAAGATATCAGGAATATATTGCCCAATTTATTGTCGACGTTCAGCACGTACCTTGAAAAGCTAACATCATTGCCGATGCACCGTTTTGAATACACAAACTGCATTTCCAACCACCAATTGATGACAAAAGTATAGCAAAGACTTGGAGTTAAAAGAGATTCTTTCTTCTCATAACTCTTCTCTAGAATTAGAAAAAGTTCCAATATTTCGCTCTAACTTTGACATATTCTACGATTGCACTGCAGAGAAGACACCTTATATTCCAGAAGCTTTCCGGAGAACTGTGCTCAACAATATCCATAACCTAGCACATCCTGGAATAAGAACCACCACCAAATTGTTAACTTCAAAATTTGTTTGGCCACCAATAAAAATAAGGACGCAAGAACTTGGGCTAGAAGCTGTGTAATGTGCCGAAAGTCCAAAGTCACACGACGCCTACAGAGTCCTTTCCTGCAATATCACTGTGTTGCTAACCGTTTTACACAAATCAATTTTGATATTATTTGTCCATTACCATCATCTGAGGGATTTCGCTTCTGTTGAAGTACCATAGATCATGGTTGTCGAACACGCGGCCCACCGACTCTTTTTAGAAAATTTTTAAATATCAGATTTTTAATGTTTTTTCATTTTGAAATTTATTTGAGGTGAAATTTATATATATATGCAATGTATTTGCCTGCACCTGTTCTCGTTTTAAAATAATTCGTTTTTGATAATAGAAATGTCCTTTAGATTATAAAATAGATTTATATTTATCAAACAATTACATTTGATTTTAGTATAGTAATTTCTGACATTCGTGCAGAAACAGTAGCAGATAAAATACTAAAAGGCTGGTTTTCACGTTTCGGAGCACCATTAGTCATTACCACTGATCAAGGAACACAGTTCGAGGCTCAGCTCTTCCAACAACGTTCAAAATCCCTCCTCTAGTTCCATGCCTAAATTGTGGAAGTTGAGATAGATGGTATCGCCATCTATCGTGTAGAAGTCCAACCTGTCTCAAGCTCTGGCAACTTTCCTTTTCTTCCGGAACGACACGCCAACAATAACAACATTACTCTTAGTGCAAAACTGAATCTGTAGTTTATCCGTCCTAAGCAAAACTGGTGGTTTTTGTTCCTGTTTCTTTCTTTTTTTTTCTTTTTTTTTTTTTTAAATTTTTATTTTATTTTATTATTATTATTATTAGTGCAAAATTTTCAATTTGCAGTTTCAGTTCTAAACGAAGAGAACAGGGGTTTTCTGTTCTTGAGGCTCTTTTTGTTTTCTTGCGAAAAAATCGGTGAAGTGTTCTGCTTCATTGGTGGAGAAATACCTCTTGCTCCAAGTCGACAAAAAGCTTCCAAGATGCGGCATCAGTTGTCATGTTTCGGATTCAAAACCTGAAGAGAAAATGAATATCTATTTTTAAAAAGGAAAAAAAATTGCATTGGAAAAGTAATGAATAGCTGTTCAGCATTGAGCGAGAAATTCCCAGTTAGATAAGAAAGGGATAGTTTCTGGAATTAAGGTAACTTATGGTACCCCTAAAATGAATTCAGAGTGCAATCATAGATAGATAAAAAAAAAAGGGATAGTTCCAAGAATGAAGGTGACTTGGTACCCCAGAAATGACCGAACTACCCTTTTATTATTATTATTATTTTATCTTATTCTTTGCATTATTATTTTTCGATTCATATATCACTTTTGCATGATGGAAAGTCAGAAGTTTCATAAAACTTCATTTGAAAAATGTAAATTAATAAATTAGGCAATTCGACCACTCCTCTTTTTAGACAAAAAAAAACCAAAAAAAAAAAAAATTTTTTTTAAAAAAAATCTATTTTTAAAAGAGAAATAATAACTATAAAAAATGTTTAATGTATAAAGCAGGATATTGCCGATGCATTACAAAAATGTAATTTTTTTTTATTTGTGAAATGTGTGCATTTCACAAAAAAATGTTTGAATTATAACATTTTATATTAATTTCATGATTTCAGTTCTTATTCCTCATATATATTTATTTTTCCATACAAATAAAATACTTCATTATTATGTGAAGAAAAGAACTAAAATTTATGTCATGACAGAAAAAAAAACCCTCTTTTTAACTTTTTTTTTTTTTTTAGGTTTTCTTGCGCAATTAATGCTATCTAAAAATTGATCATTTATAAAAATGTATGGGTTGAAAAAAATACATGACCAGTGTCTTAAAGTGGTATTGTAAGTTTATTTAAGCTAATTATGATTATTTTTCCAGAATTATAAACTTTAATACTAGGAAGACTGAAACTTAGTATATACCTATATTGCCCAAAAGCAGTCAAAATGACTGCATTGTGAAAGAATAACATGCGTTTAAAGAAATTTGTTTAAAACTAATTTTTAATATTACTTACAGTCATATAACAAGTTATTAGTAAATATTAACAGTAAAAAAAAATTACTTCACTTGGGAAAAAAAAATATCTTTTAAAAAATTCTAAGAAATTGTGTCATTATATACATAACTGTTTTTTTAATTGAAATTAAAAAACAGTCAAAATGACTTCCTTGGGCAATCTAGTGTTAAAGTGGTTTTTCTCAGTTAGTGTTTTTTCGATATATTAGTGCATTCATAATGCTACTACTTTCACAATTATTTACCAATCACTTCTATTTTTCCCTGTGTGGTATATATAAGACATGTAATAAAATTAAAGATTCATTTTGCTGTAAACTGAAAAATTTAAAAAGAAAAAATTTAAAATGTAGAAGAATTGACTTTTTCGTTGAATTTTAGCATGCATATCAACATTTTATTTTATTTTTCTCCAAAACTAATTAAGTTACTGTAAAATAGATCCCTAAAGTTGATTAAAACATTCTTAAGAATATTACAAAAAAATTACTAATTACAAAAAGAGTAAAATTTTAAAAAATTTCCAAATTTTCTTCAAAAAATTTGAATTTTTAAAATTGTGTGAATAATATTTGAAAAATTTCTTCTCGTATCATTGAAAAATTCAATTGTTACTATTTAAATATAGAAATTTCAATACATTTTGAAAAAAAATTTCAAACTGAAGTGATTCAATTTTTAAAATCTGCTTAATATTACAGAATTGTATTTAAAAAGCTTGCATTATATATAAACCAGGTGTAAAATAAAAGTGCTTGGAAGGGTGTTATTTCAATGTTGACCATCAAATTATTATTCTGGAATGTCACTGCATATAACTGACGGATGGAGAAATTATCCAAATTTTGTTTGTTTTAACACAAACTATAGAAACAACTATTTAACAATTTTACTTGCAGTTTTGTAACTTATTTCAATAATTCTGAATTTAAAATTAAAAACTATTTTGTGTATTATCAACACCATCTTGCAACTAAGTCAGTGTTTCTCAAACTGTGGGGCGCGCCTCCCTAGGGGGGCGGGATAACCCTACAAGGGGGGCGCGAGCGCATCGGAAAGTCGAAAATAAAAGATTTAAAAAATTATCAATTTACTAAAAGGAAACAAAACAAAATGTATTCTGATATAATAAAAAAAATACACATTTACTCTGATATAGTATGCTTATATATAAATGTATCAGTACGGCACAATATATTGGATACTAAATATCAATACTATGTTAAGAACAAATTTAATAATTACTAGTGATTTTTCAATGGGCTTATCATATGCAAAATTTAATACTTATCCTGATACTTTGTACGGTTTAAAGTATTATACATTATTACTACAATCAACACATTGTTATTGTATGGGGAAGGGGGGCGCGATGAAAGCTCTGATTGAAAATTGGGTCGCGAATATAGAAAGTTTGAGAAGCACTGAACTAAGTTGATGGCAATGTGCGAAGTTGACACTTGCATGGCAATGATGTGTACGTTTGCCAGTTGTTTAGAGAAACTTGTAAATCTTTTTTCATTCAGGTTTGATTTGCTTGTAATATATTTCTTTCATTTCCATCTATTTTCGTCTTAATCAAAATTTATTAATGAGGTTCTGGGATTTTCCAACAATAGGCAGAGCAGAATTTTATCTCAAATGTTGAATTATCTCTGATCAGAAAGCAGACATTTAGAAAATGTTGAGTTACAAACTAATCAACACATCAGGAATTAAGCATTGTAATCAGTTCAAAAACCATTGCAAACCCTTTAACACAACTAAAGATTTATGTATTTAAATATATTGCAATAAAGCCTCTACCTAAAAAAGAATAATTCAAACCTTTGCATAAAAACTAACAAGTTTTAAAATTTAATAAAAAAAAAACCCATTTGAAACTTAAAACATAACTTAACAAACAAATTTATGTTGAAAATGACTTTTTACTCTCTGTAAATGGTCATTTTTCTTCTCAATTGAAAAAGTTGTCACAAACTTCAGCAACAAAATTGCACAATTATACATAAATACCAAAACTACTTTATTTTTTTTAAAAATGATTCAGATGTAGGAGAATAAAGCATTGAAGCAGGGGTTTAAATATGTGATGATTTGCTGCCTATTCAAACTAATAAAGGTGAAAAGAAAACTAAACAAACAGATTAGTGTCTGATATGACCTCAACAACAAAAAGAAATGGCAAATTACACATTTTGACAGGATATCAAACTGAGTGTTTTTAGTTTTTTAGATAAACAGGCAAAAAAGTAGCTTGCTTAATATTAGCAGCAGGTTTCTTAATTGCCTAAATTTTAAAAATGTGTGTCAAAAACAATATCTCCAGTTAAGTATCAATTAAAGAATCGAATGATTAAAAAAAATTTATTCATACTAAAAGCAATGTATGTATTAAAAATTAGCAGTTATATTGATATGTTAAAAATCTTCATGTTCGTTAAAATTTCAAATAATAGATATGTGATGCAAAGAATTTAAATTATTTTTAAAACATTGTAAGGAGTTTCCATTAAACACTTTGTATTTATTTTCTCTATTACTTAATTAAAAGAATAATTTTGTTTATTTCCAGTGCTATCTGATGTCCACTATAAAATTAAACTTTTTAGCAATTTTAAGTCGTATATTTGTTGGTAAATTCTTACTGCCTTTTATTCAAACTGGTATTCATAATTGCAAAAGTATTGTGAATGAGAAATATCTAATATTGTATTAATGTTATCAATTAATTACACATTAACCCTACAATGTATTCAACTTCGGATGAATTTCAGTTTGGTTATAATCTGAAAATGTTTCGGAAAATATAGTCGTAAGTTTGTGATAAACCGCATTGTGGCATGAGTTTAATATGTATGTACCTTGTAGTAATAGGCATTGATGGAAAGCAGGATGTGAGCTAAGGTATGTTATTCCTCTTTCAATGAGAACTTCTTTGGGAGTAGTGTATTTAGTTCCATTTGTGAGAGAAATAAATTATGTCTATATTTTTAAGTTCAGATTAGTAGTCTTTTATTCTGTTGTATCTGGCAATGAAAGAATCCGATGATGAATTTAATGTGTTGCCTCAGAACTGTAGTACCAACTAGGGAAAATAGAATTATAATAATGCAGTGAGCGGAATAAAGATGTTTAATATTTTCACCTTCTGTGAAATGAACATAATTTTATTTCATTTGTAATATATTTAATCATGATGCAATATTTAACACCATAACCTTAATATTCTCATGCTATATGTTAACTGATTTATTGGTTAAACCTGATTTTATTGCACACTTTTATTTTCACCTCATATTCAAGGTTATTCAAACCAGAAAAATGAGCTGTTTGTGTAATATTTTTCTCAATCATCAAAGATACCTAGTAAACCAAAGTTCTTCAAATGCTGAGGGGCCCCCTTTATGCATCAGCCTGACATCAGGGCCCCCAAAATTTTAAGAACACCCCTCCCTGACGTCCAACACATTACTGAGCGATTTACAGGTTCCTCAATAGTCCTAAGACTGCATCTGCTATTTATATAGATTTTTTTAACACTTTTTTTTTCTTTTAGAAACCAGTGAGTTATATATGCATATAAAAGTATGTATGTTTAACTATATATGAAAATTTAATTATATATGTATATAAAAATATTACAAAGTACTAGTTTCAAATAAATAAATAATGTAGGCGATATTCCAAAAGGAAATCAAGATGGATGCAATTGTTATACTATTGGAGTGGTGTGTGAATTCCTTTCTTAATCTTTTCACATATGTTTCTACTATATATTTTTTAAAAATAGTACGTTTTAGTTATGGCTATGTAGTTGCACACAATTAAAAACTGAATTAATATTCTTGATCGAAATACATGTTCTAGTAAATATTTTTATTGGGTACAGTTTAATGATCCAGTCTAGGATGGCTTTCAATTTTTCCACACGAGGGTTTTTAGAGTCTTTAAAAGATCGATAGCTTAACATTAAATGAGATACCTTGGAGGAACCGCTAGAAAAGTGTTGAGGAACCCCCGGGGATCCACGGACCACAGTTTAAGAACCGCTGTAGTAAACTATTTTAATGAAGAAATTCATTTTGTATATTCATACAAAACGTGGCTCTTTTACAAGATCAATAACTTGTAACAGATAACAAGACATTTCAAACCATATGGCTGAAGTTGTAGCTTGTGTTTTCTCTCAGACGAACTATATTCGCCCTAGTTACCAAATTTGAATCCAATCGAATGTCTAGTGAATAAAAGGTATAATTAAGAAACGGTCACAATTAAGGAATCACTGCAAAACACGTTGGAAATATTGTTGAAATCTAAAAGAAGAAAAACACCAATCTATGACGTAGATTATGAAGTCATAATGGCTTGTAGTGTGCTAGCAAAATATTAATAGCTGAATTTTAATCCAAAAATGTTATATTCACTATAAATATTCTACGACTTTTGCTTTTTAAATGTTTATATTAAAAAGTGCAGATATTTGTAAATGTATTTTCCATTATATGAAATATTTTAAGGTAATTGATTCTGCCTAATATATAATTATAATGAAATTATATTTTTGTATATTTGATAACAATATTTGTTACTGAATTCTTAAAATGTTGAGGTATATATTGAGTTATTTGACTATACGAATAATTTTCCAAGTAAAAAACACATGTCAATGTGATAAGATATTTCTTTTTTGTTATGTTTGTATCAAATATTAAGGTTATCGTTTATTAGTTTTTAATTTGCGCATTGCTTTAAATGGAGCTTTTTAATAAAGTGTTTATTATTACTGCTCTATTACGAAAATTATTCGTACGTGGAAAGAATTTATTACAAACTTTACATAGGTTATACAAATTACATATTTTTATTGCTTTTAATTTTTTTTATGTAATTTGCATTAATATATGTATTTATATATATTACACCTTTTTATTAAAAAAAATTGTAATGGACTTCATAAAAACTGTAAAAAAAAAAAGTTTTATATATTTTCTTAAAATTTAATATACATCCATTTTAATCATATTTTTGATTAGTTCCTTTGTTAATTGCCATATTAAAGAAAATAATTGTTATTAGTTCAATTTACTTTTGATTACTAATAAGCTTTCATCATATTTTAATTAATCCAATGTTGATAAAAATGCATAATTATTAAGTAGCGATCTGAATTTCTCTCAAATAAATTCACATTCTTCGGTCGAATTTCGGTCATCCATATTATCAATACTTCATTCATTCACTTCAGTTATTTCTTTCTTCTAAGAATACAAATTATTCATCATGCTTCTAAGAAATACGTGGTTTGAAAGAGAAAAACAGAAAAAGACGTCGCTTCTAAAATGCAACAATAGGGAAAATATTAGAAATGCAATTTCGGTTTCCCCCCCCCCCAACGTTTCTCCCTTTTTCTCTAACAATTTTTATTTCACACTTTTTTCCCCATTCAAAAATAGAAAAAATCCACTCTTAGCCATTTCAGAGAAATCTGTCTGACAAACTTTCGAAGTTGTCTGCTACATAAAAAACTGTCTGAAAAATTAGAAAATGCCGGTCCAGGTAAGGCTGCCATCTCCTATTTGTTGGCAAGGTTGCCAACTTAGTGCCTAGTATTATTTTTTTTTTATTTTTTTTTTTTGTCATTAAATTCGAGGACTGTGTTAGGATTTAATCATAATATCCTAAAATCATGATTTTTTTAAAAAAAAGTTGACGATTTTTGCTTATGATTTTATTGTATAGGCCATCTTATTAGCATTATAAAAGTACCAAGTTTTTTTTTCCATTCACTGGAACAAAAACTATAAGTGTTCTAGTAGTTTAAGATGTCAAACTTTAAAATGCGTTTTTCTCGAAATGAGTTTTTTTTTTTTTTTTTTTTTGAAAAACAAAAAATGGGACAGAGATTGATAGAAAAGTTTTTAAAGTAATTTGCTGAAATGTTTTGTGTATGTTCTGTATAACAGTAGAAGTCTTTTAACCTTCAGATTTATTAATCACTGTTTTATTACAAAATATACAGTTCTTAATGTGAATATAATCACTGTTTTTTTTTATGCAATTTCATAAAATAACTAAGATAAAGAGCTCTAGAGTTTTTGTAAAAATTAAAATATTTTTTCTCCTGAAGATCATTTCAAAAAGGAATAGGAAAGTAATACATCAAAATTGAAAAAATGAGAATTTATTCATTTACTGTTTGCACAGAGTGGGCTCCGTTTATGTAATTTTTTGTCAATTTTTACCCATTTTAATAGCAATATTTTATTTTTCATTTCTTAATTTTAGCCTTTTTTTCTTAAAATTTACTAAATTTGTCAAAAAACCACAAAAAAAAATCTCCATATGTCCATTTTTTTAAAAAGGTTGTCGCAGTATTAGGATATCTTAAAACCTTTTGACTTTATATCTTTTAAAATATATCGACTTAAATCACATTTTTGATTATTTCCTTTGTCACAATATTCTTATTATTTTGTAGAGTTTTCTTTTGAATTAGAAGTAAACATTTATCTTATTGTAACTAATTCATTGTTGGTAAATATTCAAGACCATATATCTGTGTAGCTAGTTATAAATTCATTTATATAAATATTTTTAAAAATTATAATAATATGGAATTTTTTCGAAAAATTCAATGAATGAATAATGATGTGCTAAAAACTTTCAGCGCCAACTTCATCGGAAATCTTGTTGCATTAGGAAATGTAACAGTAAATACAATTAAAAATTAAATGCTCCCCCCTTCCCCCATTAAAAGTTTGATGAGATATTTAATCCAATCTCATATTGATCCCGGGACACATTTCCTGTAAATATCTTTTCCCCACCCCCACATTTTCACCCATAATTTTAACCCAATTTATCCCTAGAAATGCATTCCATTATGAACCTTCCTTCAAGTTTGTGTTTGTGAGAAAAAAGCCATCTTTCTTTCGCAGTGATTCTCAACCACTGTGCAGCCAATTTTTTTTGAAAATTATTAATAATACTCAGAAGAAAAAATAAAATCCGAAACTTAATCATTTGGCCGATTTGTTGAAAAAAAATTAAGGGTATATTTAAATTATTGTTTTGTGAATAGATGGAAATGTATTACAGATAAGTAAAATTCTTTTAAGCTTATTTTATTGTTAGTGTGCTGCCAAATTTTGAAATTGTTAAAAATAAAAATAAAAAAAAATTTAGAATCACTGCTCTAACGCATTGATTATGATAAGATGTTAACAGAGTACACTGTTATTTATATAATGTTACTACTCTATAGCATAAAGAAGCATATTTTATTATGCTAATACTTTTTTTGCATAAAATATTTTCTATTTCCTTCACTCTAAAATGCCAAATGAGTTTCAAGCTTTTACATGTTAAAAGGAAAATTCGAAAAATTTATAGAATGTTAGCAATCGTTGAAATGTATTAAATTGCTCAATTTCAATATTTTATTTATTACATAAAATATATTTAATATATAAAATTTTATATGTAAAATATTTTATATATATAATATTATTTATTATTATAATTCAGTTTTATATAATCAAAACATTAATACTTTTAACTTAAACAGCTATAAATCGTTGATATATATTTATCTTTTTCTTCATATTAATCCAATATTGTACCAAACAAAAGCCGAGTTTGTCTGGCGGAGAAACATAAGTGAGATTGTCAACATATGTTTTCGCGCGCGCTATACCCTTTATAAAATAAATTAAACTGGTTCTAATCTATTGTATCTGGCTCTAATCGATCGTATTGG
This sequence comes from Trichonephila inaurata madagascariensis, assembly GCA_019973955.1. NCBI lineage: Eukaryota > Metazoa > Arthropoda > Arachnida > Araneae > Nephilidae > Trichonephila > Trichonephila inaurata. Next base: position 28,072 of record BMAV01016555.1, read on the forward strand.
AAAATAGTATTATTTGGTATTTGTCACAAAGTTGCTTGATTCTAAATATTTTTAAAATGTTCAATTTTAAAAAATGGAGCACATAAATTAGACCTTTCTGTTAAGAAGGAAAAATTTGAAAGAGAGATGTACAAAATAATGGGTATTTGTTGAAATCGATTTCGCTTTGTATGAAAACTAAATTAAAAAAAAATCAGAATTAAGTCAAAATACTTACTGATTGATCAAGATTGAAACGAAAAGCTCGAGAAAACACCGAGACGCCAAACGAATTTCCGGGGGTGGAATGGTTCTGGGAAACCTTGATTCTTGCGCCAACGATCTGCGCAGATTAGAATGACTCACTCCAAGCTCCCTGTCCGGAGAAATGATGGCAGAGTTGCACTCCTGTTAAAATCCCCCCGAAGCGGGGTTTTATTTTTGCATGTTTTTTTTACGGTCTAATGGGTTTTTGATTTCATTTTATTTTATCATTTTTGTTTTCTTTTCTTTTTTCCTTCCAGATTTTTATATTGATGGAAACATGGTCTTGAACGGAAACTTTTTCAACTCACTGAGCTCCTAGAACAGAGATACTCAACCTGCGGCCTTTTTAAGTGGCCCAGCCATGACCCATTGCTCTGAGAAATCCACTTATTTAAGAAAAATGAATTAAAAATTTGGCGGAAAATACTTTGATGAGAAATTAGATATATCGATTTTGCTTTTTTGATGTCGATTTCGTACGGCTGCGAATTCATATTATTTTTCTATTTGTAACGATTACGGTTATCGATAACAGACAACAGTGAAGTAGCGAAAATTTTACGGGTGGAACTAATTTTTAAAAATCTTTCATACCTTGCAAGCGAAAATTATTCGAACGATTTGGAAGTTGACTGTTTTGTGAAGTGAAAAACAAACATGGGTCGGTACCGGTGTTTAATTTGTCACGAAGGTGCTGTATTAAGAAAATACCAATAAACATGAATCACTCAATGATACTTTTCTTCCAATATCACTTTCAAGATGTGATAAATAGGTTTTATTGAACATTCTTTGAAAAACAACAAAATGTTTTATCAGTTGTAATGCCATAGCAGTAACATAGACATTCTATGAAGTTTGCTATATTATTGGTAATCATATGAAACTGTTTACTGATGCAAAAATTGTGAAGGAGTGTTTATTAAATTCTTTTTATTTAGTGTTAGCGACAAAAATGAAAAATATATAAAACAATAATTTAAAAAAGCAAAACAGGAATTATAATATTTTGATCAATTTTCCTCATTTTAGAATTCCAATGTTTTCTTGGTCCTAAACAGTAGCGCACACAGACATTTTTCAAGGAGGTGTCCAGGTTCGAATGTCCATTTGATTTTGTCGATTTTCAGGGAAAAAAAACAGTAAAAAATTAAATATTCAGTAAATAATTAACATTAATTAATAAAAATTATTATTAACAAATGCTTAAGTAAATTTTACGTTAAAATTTTATTTAAATCAATCGGAAAAGGAAATTAAGGGCTTTGGGGGGGGGGGCGAACCCGAGGACCCTCCTTTGGGTGCGCCACTAGACCAAAACCTTTTCCCCCCCCCCCCTTCCCCTTATTGTCATTTATGCGGCCCGCGTGCAATAGCTAACATATGTATGCTGCCCGTGTGAAATGGCTGACATATGTATGCGGCCCAGCAGAAAAAAAGGTTGAATACCCCTGCCCTAGAACCAAAAAGTGTTTTCGTAGAACCCCATTCCATGCATATACGAAGAATATATCTCAAAATAATATTTAAAGTAGATCAGTGGCACGCACCAGGTAGGGGGTCCTAGTGGTCCGGATCTCCCCTTCCCAAGCCCTTGATTTTTTCCTATTCATTACGTAAATAGTACGTAAAATTTAATTACTTATTTGTTTTTAATGATTAATTTTATTATTGAACGCTGATTTTTTACTCAATAATTCGTTTTTTACTGCTTTTTGTTCCCGAAAATCGACAAAATCAAAAAGAGCATGATACAAAAATGGTGGACTTTCGACCCTGAACAAACCCCCCCCCCCTTGAAAGATTCATGTGTGCACTACTGAAGTCGATCAACATATTATAGGCACTTTATGTAAAGACAATTAAAAAAAGTATTGCGTTTTTTATTAAAAAATTCTGTTTTAATTTCTTAATATAATTTACACATTAATAATATTAATTTGTGATCCAAATGTCTCTACTATATGCATTATATTTAGTAAATGGGATATGTGCTTGCTTTCTTTCACACAAACTGTCGAAGTCTATGTCAAATGAGATCAAACGCAATCTTGCATTACATTTTCTGAGTTTAATTTGTTTTTATACTTTGTTTTTGTAGCCACTTACGCGTTGAAAAATATATTTCACTTTAACACAATGCTCTGAATGGAATTACAATGTTTATAGTTGTGTGTGTGTGTGAGAGAGAGAGAGAGAGACAAATATACCGTGTATGAATTTGCAACCTAAAATTTAGAAGCTGTTCTTGCTTAAATTTGGATTTTAACATGGAATCTTTGTTGATAAATTGTTTCTTCTTCATTATAGGTGTGTTTTTTTTCTTTTTTTTTTCACAAATGCAAAAAGGTGCATTTTTCATTAGAAAACTATTTAGTTTTGCAAGACATTGTGCTAACTAACGGGTAAAAAATTATCTCATGGTACCCAAGATAGTAAACAATAGATGATTCACAATCTAGTAGGAAGTATATATTTATAAAGATAAGACACGCTTTTTAATATTCTCTTATCTATATATATATAAATATTGTGTTGGTTTGTGTACGCTCGCATAACTCGAAAAGTTCTGCATGGATTTATCTGAAATATTGACACAACATTACATTTGACTCCGGTAAGAATCTTATGTGTACTTCTTATTTTGAAATTCATTCTAAATTTTTTTAAATTTAATTTTTAAGTGATTTTTTGTTGTTATGACGTCATACGATGTCACGATTCACTCTGAATGCGAAAATTTAAACTTTACGCATGGATTTTTCCGAATTATTGTATAATTCTACTATGGTTACGTTTATTGGTTGTCATATTTATCTATTTTTTTGTTCTTTGATACGTAATTGTGATTCTTTTTCGAATAAATCATTTTTTAAAATTATTCTTTCAACAACTCAAATTTTGTTTTGTAGTTATGGCAACAATCGGATAGCATTATCGCGGGATGTTTATGACTTTTGTGAATAAAAATGATTTGTGTGAATGAGTGTCTGCATGGCGCTACGTTTTTGTAACTATGAAGAGGTGGTGTGACGTCATTATGTTCTGTATATAAAAAGGGTGAAGCAATCACGTGCTCTCACTCTCACTCGGTAGTTCTGAATAAACTTAGTTATTTTAACCCTCCAAGCGGTCTGCACGTAAAATTCCGCCATTCCAGAGATGCTTTTTCTGCCTTCAAGCAAGATTCCCAAAAGCGGCCGAGCCGCATTCTTAAAAATACGGCTCAACCGCTTTTGAGAACCACACCTGAAAGCAAAAAAATATGTGCGGTGCATTTTTGAAGCATCTCCAGAATGGCAAGACTTTAAGTGCAGACCGCTTAGAGGGTTAATTAACTGGCTCACACACACACACACAAGACTGAATTACTTCCACCAACGCCCAGCATCGGGTAGATGCAGCTCGCAGAATTTTAAAATTGAAATTGTTCTTTACAACTTTGCTTATATTCTACATCGTGTTTTTTTCTGTAATTTTAAGCTAAATTTATTTCTTTTTATTAAGCGAAAATGAAATTTACATAATTGACTTCTGTTCGCTCTTATTTTTCTACCAAATAGTTTCCTTTAACCATTTATCTCAAATAAAAAGACATAGACAAATGCCGCAATATAACATTCAATGTTTGGAAACAATATTTTTTTCCCACTTGGAGACATTTTAATTTGACGAATTAATAAATTTTAATAAGAATGTTTTTTCTCTGTTTTAGACAACTTTTTAAATTTCATTTGATTCTTACGTATTATCGCAATAATCGCCAACTTTCATGATAACTCGCAAAGTTGGCCATTCCATTTTCGCAGATGTACGCGCGGAATTGGCAATCATGTGCTTCGTTTTATACAATGTCGCCAATAGGTTGCGATAATACGTAAGTACCTTTCATTTGATGTTACTATTGAAATATAAATAGTAAAACTAAGATTTTCTGATTTTGAGTCATCAAAATATTGCACCTTATTTTGTTTTTGATTGCTTTATAAAATTATAACTTTCTTAAACAGATTCCATTATTAATTTGTTAAAAAAAAAATACTTGAAGTTATTATGGTTTGCTTTTTTGCTTTTGTCAGGGACGTAGAACTACCGCTGTATCAATGATGCAGAGGCCCCAACGAATGCTATTACAGTTCCACTTGTGCATGGTGCTCATATCTGAAAAAGGGCCCCAAAAGAATTCGGATACAAGGCCCACACTCAGAGCTGTTTTGTAATTAAATATGTTTTTGTTTTTAACCTACATTTTAACTGCAGTCAATCGGCTTCAGTCCATAAAATTGTATTGCAGAAACTCGAACTTAGGTCATCATACTGGCGAAGCAAACGCAGTGCGAGGGGTAGTTGCTCATCAAATTAGAGTAGGCATCAGTGAATGAGCAAAACAGACAGATGGCTCAAATACATGTTGAGGAAGTAAGTGGTTAATATGATTGTAATTATTTTTTCAAATTATACTTTTGCGTTGATAAAGATAGTCTAGCTCTTTTTATGTCAATTAGTGTTAGAATTGTATATCATTTTTCAATTTATTTTTAAACTCAGGATATTTACTTTGGATAATTTTTATATATAAAATAGTAATTTTAATTCTGTAGACCATGGATGTGTTTAGCGTGATTTCAAAATCTCTCCACAAACGAGTAGTGTATTGTTTAAAATCTTCCACCTTTTTTATCTCTCTCCAATGAATCTAAATTAAATTTAAATAATTTTTTTTTTGGTACTTATATACATATATATATTTTTTTAGTTGGCCATTTACCTAAAATCAAAAGACATTGCTAAGTACTGCAAGATGCATTCAATAAGGAAAAACCATTCTATGCCTGTTTGTGCACAATAATAATACTTTTTTGCACTTGGTAGTGACTTTTTCTACGAAATAGTTATTGAAGTTTCTAATAGCTGGGGCAATAACATTAGACTGACAAAATATCTATTTTGTGTAATTTCAAAATTTTCTTAGGTGTTACTGTGAAATACAAATGGGAAAATTAAGATTTTCTGATGTATATGTTGTGTTTGTTTTGATATTTATGTATTATCGCAACCATATTGGCAACATTAGCACTTAATTGCCAATTAACCGTGCATGACGCGAACAAAATCGGGGTTGATATAGTTGCAACAGTACCAAAGTACCTTTGTTTGCAACTTTTTTGGTGATTTCATCAAAATATTGATAATTTGTTGTTACCGTAAAATCCGGCGTATAACGCGCACCGCCGTATAACGTGCACCTATACTTTCAACCCGAAATTTTTAATTTTTATGTATATTCGCCGTATAACGCGCACCCCTTTTTTACGAAAGAACTTGAAATGTACGTACGCAATACTGTTATGTTTTGAAATAAATTTTAGAAGTATTATTTCAAGCTTCAGAAAAAAAATAGTGTATTTCTTGAACTGCAACTTTTTAACTTCATGAGGTATGCTATTTCTTTTAAATAAACAGTATTTCGATGTATGTAGGTCTAATTTTTTTCTATGCTTATCTTTGTTTACTTTTTAAGCTCTCATTTTTATACTCGGCGTATAACGCGCACCCGTAAACTTCGATCTAATTTTTTTGTGTTAAAAGTGCGCGTTGTACGCCGGATTTTACGGTAATTATTGGTCTTTGATAGCTTTTTATCATTTAAGTTTGTTATAGCTAGCTGTACCCAACCACGTTTTCCTGTGGCTCAGTCTGGTTAAAAAAGGAAGAAAAGAGAAAGCACATATTTCTAATATCTTTAACCGCTTGCACTTGAGGTATGATTTTTTTTATAAAAAAATGTGGATATATATATATATATATATATATATATGCATTAACAAAACTTTTTTAAACAGATTTCATTTGTATAATTTGTTAACAGAATACTTCCAAGTTATTATGTTTTTTTTGTCATGTTATGAATCCAAAAGTATTTGCATTGTCTCCATAGGGGAGGTAACAAGTTGGAAAATAAATTTAAAATGACTCTTCTTGAGGTCAAAGGGTTAATTTTACAATGCTTTTGGGTAAACATTTTGTATTGCTTCATTGTCTGTATAGATACAGAAATTGTCTGCTGCGCCTACTTTATAGCAGTAGTTGCTATTTTTCAACACTTCATGAACCACTTAAAGTATAACTTTATAATTTGCGGTTCACTAATAGGATTAACCTCTATGTGGTGGACCACTATAGTTATATTTACATCTTTATTTAATCTTCCATACCACTGAAAATAAGCTTCATGAAAGGCAACAATCAACAGACTGAAGTGTTTTGCCACCAATTTTCCAAAAATTGGTTGAGGTTACCAAAAATCGCTAACCTCAGGAATTTTGTTCATCTGTTTTTTCGTTTAGATATTTCGGTAACTAAAAGCTTTTAGTAAAGAATAATCCATGTTCTATAATATGTTATTTTGTTGTTCATCTTTTTTTAAACTGAATCTTCATAGAAGTATAAATAATGTATAGAAGTATAGTAATTTTTCTGCATACCATCCAAAATTTCTCACGCATCACCAATTAGTGACTGCTGCTCTGTAACACACATCAGTAATTATGTATTAGCATCACCGTAACAAAATTGGTGCCACGTGCATCTTAGTATCTAAACAACAAAGATTCTAACATTTTTTTTTTTTTTTATGAAAAAAAATGGATGGAAAATGGTGCGATTTGCATGGCGGTAATTTGGCTGCGGTGATGCTAATATTTAAGCACACAGATAACAGATAATTGTCCATGTCAAAAGCAATCTGTGTCTAGATATAAGCCACTCTGTTTTAAAGATAGGCCCTTAACTTTGTTGATAACAATTGCTAATGCTAATTAAATTGTGAATTGCAAAAATACTCCATCATTATCAACACTTTGTCGTAGATTTCTGCTGCAAAATCCATGTTTATATTAGAATTTTCCTGGCGTATTCGATTGAAAATATCTTCAGCCTCTCATTGTGTTGGATTTCAGGTGTATCAATTGATGCACGTTTGAAGTTAAATATTTCATTAGCATTTTTTTATTTTTATTTTCTTTTTGTTCCTGATTTTTCTTTTTTTTAAAAAAAGTTTTGAAATTTTATATGATTTTGTTTTAATTTCTTTTTTTTTTAAATGCAGTTTTAAGAAATTTTATATGCTTTGTTTGAATTTTCTTTTTCTTTTTAAGTGCAGTCAACACTGGCTTCACTACATAAAAATAATACCTTGCGGGAAATCAAACTTAGGTCATCATACTTGCAAGGCAAAAGTACTACAACGAGTGTAATTACACATCAAACTGAGAAAGAATGGATATCAGCAAACGAGAAAAACAGACAAAGAATGGCACAAACACATGCTGAGGGCGCAGCAGAGCAACATGCTTAAGGATGCATATTTGCGAGCACATCCGTGTTTTACAACATCAGAAAGGTGTTAACCAGAAACAGAACATCTGCTTCAAACATGACTTTGTGGTGAGCAATCACACAATAACATTCACCTTGCATTCCGGTACAACCCAGTGGAAGATTCTAGCTTCAGGCAGTATGTTCTCATCTACACAATGATGGAAGTATATCCTAATTGCAATACTCTGGAATTTAAAGGAGAAATAAAAGAAATGTTTTGTACCACTGAAAAAATTAAACCGCCTCAACTCGGAGAACCACACAGCCATTAAAAATTTAACTTGCTAGATATACTGCGAAATCAAAACATTTCCTATATAACATAAGGATATACAATTCATGTTTCCAAATGACATTGTTTGGATAAATGTGCATTTGTGAACACATTTATGATTTAATAGAAATATCCATAAGCATTGTAAAACCAACTCATTGCCCTCAAGGAATCCAGAGTAGAGCCATTTAAAATTTATCTTCAAACTTGAGGTCTGCACTTTAAGGACAATGTAAATAAATTTAGGTTCATAACATAAGGACAAAAATAAGCTGTAATAACTTCAAGCATTTTGTTAACAAATTATAAATGATAACAGTTAAGGAAAGTTTTGCGAATATATATTTATACATTTTTTTTTAATAAAAGATCATACCTGCAATGCAAATGTTTTAATATACTGAATACATGTGCTTTTTGTTTAACAAGACTGAGCCACAGCAACGCGTGGCACTGGACATCTAGTATTATAGTAAAAATTTAAAAAGTGTTGCAAAATAAAGTTATTATACATAAATAAATTTTTCAGTTTTAATAAATACGATGAGCTTTAGATACTTGTAACTATACAGATTTCATAGAGAAAATGAATCCCTTTTGCATACATATTTACACTGCTGGCCACCGTAAATACAACACCCTGAAGAAAGCATGCAAATAACATGAAATTTACAACATGCATTAGCGGAGGTGAGATGTGCAAATGATTAGAATTTAAGCGAAGACACACATCACGCACGCCTGTGGGGCCACCTCAAAGAGCTATTTAAGGCTTGGAGATTTCGATGATTTCAAGTTCAGCAATTGTGTTTTTCTTGTGGTTTTTTTCAAAAAACGATCAGTTATGTCTCGTAGAAAACAGCGATCAGCTTTTGATCAAGTATCCGAGTTCGACAAAGGAAGGATAGTGGCCTACCGAGATTGTGGATTATCTTTCAGGGAAATCGGTAGTCGTGTTGGACGAAACCAAACAACTGTAATGCGGATATGTGACCGTTGGATGCAGGAGGGTACGACGGACCGACGTGGTCGATCGCGTCCACCTCAGTATACCACTTCACGTGAACACAGGTAAATTGTGCGCATGGCAGTGACGGATCACTCAGTCACATCACGAACCAAAACATAGCACATTGAGTCTGAAACGCATCATTTAGTGTCTGCGCGTACCATTCGACACCATTTACAGCAGAGTGGTCTGTCTGCAAGACGTCCATTGCTTGGTCTACTCTTGATGCAGAACGACAGGCGTCTCTGCCGCCAATGGTGCGATGAAAGAAAGATGTGGGAGGCAGAATAGAATGAAGTTGTCTTTACTGACGAATCACGCCTCTGTCTGCAACACCACGACGGTCGGATTCGAGTCTGGAGACACCGTGGAGAGAGGATGCTGAACAGCTGCGTTATGCACCGCCACACTGGTCCTGCACCGGGTATTATGGTATGGGGCGGTATTGAATATCATTCTCGCACTCCTCTAGTACGCATTGCCGGTAATTTAAATAGCCAGGGCTACATCTCCGAGGTGTTGGAGCCAGTTGTCCTTCCTTACCTTCAGGGCTTGGCCACAGCCATATTTCAACAGGATAATGCGCGACCATACGTAACACGCATTGTCCAAATGTTCTTCATCAATCACCAGGTTGAATTGCTTCCCTGGCCGGCTCGCTCTCCGGATCTTTCGCCGATAGAAAACATGTAGTCCATGGTTGCTCAACGATTGACCCAGATTACACCCCCAGCTGCCACACCAGATCAACTTTGGCAACGTGTGGAAACTTCTTGGTCTGCTGTACCTCAAGAACACATCCAAAGTCTCTCTGAACCAATGCCGAGTCGTGTGGCAACAGTGATCTCCAACAATGGCGGCTACTCTGGCTACTGATTCTGGCAGGAACTACACTTCACAGAAGTCTATAAATTTAATCATTTGGTACTTGATCAACATGTTATCTACAAAATAAATTTTGTTGTGCTATCTCTTTTCTTTCTTGGTGTTGCATTTACGGTGGCCAGCAGTGTGTTTCTTCTCGATTTTTTTTATTGTCACTCGCGGAACCCCGGGCTTTGCCTTGTGGAACCCCAGGTTTCCAAGGAGCACAGTTTGAAGACCACAGATATAAGTAATGCAAAGATAAATAATTCAATAATATAAACAATACAATGATGTAAATAATACAATGATAAATAATACAATGATATAAAAAATGCAATGATAAATAATACAATGATATAAATAATACAATGATATAAATAATACAA
>BMAV01016555.1:41803-70027 GCA_019973955.1 Trichonephila inaurata madagascariensis
CCCCCCCCCCCCCCCAAAAAAATTCGTTACATGAGAAATTATGAAACAGAGATTCATTTTCTTCTTCCTTTTTACAGTAAGAAACTTTAAATTCATAAACACTTTTTGCTAAGATATTAGACTAGGTTGAAAGGGTGATTTTTAGGTGTCTAATATTAGGGCCATTAGTAAAAAAAAAATATAAATATTGAGGAAGAAGTAATCCAATATATAAAACTAGAGAATTTTTTAAATTGTTTTTACAGCATTTTCTTTATCTATGTTATTAGAATATTTTTTATGTTTTTTGAAGGAGAAACGCGGAGTATAACCAAAAAAATTCAATCAAATTTAATGAAATTTATAACATATACCAGGTGTATGCAAATGAAATGAGACGATTGTTTTTTAAAAAAAACACAATAAAATTTTCGAAAACTGTTAATATTTCTTTATTCGAAATAATATCCATCGCTAGCTACACATTATCCCCAGCTTTCGGACAATATGTGAATACCACGCCAAAAAAAGGATCGGTCTTTTGAGGCCAGCCAGTCATCAAGCCAAGATTTGACGTTTTCGTAAGAAGTGAAGCGCTGGTCAGCCAATGCGTGTCTTAATGATACAAATAGGTGGTAATCGGAAGGAGCCAAGTCTGGCGAATAAGCCGCATGCGCTAAGGGCTCCCAGCAGAGCGCCTTAACGACGTCCTTGGTCAGCTTAGCACGGTGGCTAGGTGCGTTGTCATCAAGGAAAATCACTTTGTGCTGCCGTTTCTTGTATTGCTCGCGTTTTTCGAGTATAGCATCCTTCAAATTCAGTAAATGTTGCTTGTAGTGATCAGTATTAACGGTTTCGCTGGGTTTGAGAAGCTCATAATAGATTGGTCCCTCCTGATCCCAGAAAATACACAGCATTGTCTTGCGGCCGAAGCGATTCGGCCTTGCGGTAGATTTGGACAGCTGTCCGGGGTCAACATATAATCGATTGTGCTTGGGATTCTCAAAATAAATCCAAGTTCCATCGCCAGTCACAATACGATGGACATATGACTTGCGTTTGTCGCGGTCAAGCAACATTTCGCACACGAGTTTTCGGTTTTCCTGTTGACGGTCCGTTAGCTCGTGTGGTACCCATCTACCGACCTTTATTATCTTACCCATTGCTTTAAGACGACAGGAAACAGTGCTTTGGTCAACATTCATTATTCTGCAAGATGTTCTTGCGCGTTTGGCCATCATCTTCATCGAGTAATGCTTGCAATTCAGAATCTTCAAACTTTTTTGCTGGTCTGCCACGATCCTCGTTTCTCACATCGAAATCACCGATTTGAAACTTTTCAAACCACATGTGTAGCATTGCGCACGGCTGAGAACATTGCCACCGTATGCTTCTACAAGCAATTGATGCGATTTGGCAGAATTTTTCTTCAGATGGTAACAAAAAATTAATGCTGTCCGCAAATCGTGTTCGGAAGGCATAAAATTTAACATTTTCAAAACAGTAAAAAAAATACAATGCACGCTGAAACTCGTCCTAATGTAAGCTAAACATGAGTATCAAAGTTCAAACTATAAAAAAAATCCACGTGTCACGGTTTCGTATTGTTTGCATATATGCGTGGCGACATCTGTTAGCAATCGTCTCATTTGATATGCATACACCTGGTATATTATGAACCCTTTAGAAAGTAACAAAAAGCAGGTCTTAAGATAGTTATATTTAATCACACTTTACAGCCTTTTTTGCTTAGAACATACAGCCATTTTGATGAAAAATCATTAACATCAAATTTAAATGCTTGTAAAATATTTATTTCTCAAAATATTTTTAATCCTACTGTTTGCGACACTTCAGGTGGATCAAGCAGTGCATCAATGAAATTAATATTGCATTATTTCCAATATAATTTTATTTATGGCTTAACTTTTTTTTATTTTTATGAAATTTTGCTAAAATTTCATAAAAATAATATTTTTTTCAACACCAAAGGTTACATGTTATTTATTTATCAATTATGACTCTTTAAGCCTATTTATGTTCTTCAAAACAATAAAATTCCTCAGAAAATCGATTTTTCAAAATCTGGTCTCTAAACATAGTCGCATAACTTAAAAAAAAATTATCCACACTTTTTCGAATTTTTTTTTCTGTAATGGGGCTGCACATTGGTATTTCTACCTTTGCAGACCTAGTACATTCCCCAGGAGGTGGTATTACTTTTTAGTGCTGTCCCATTTAGGCGATACCAACTACCGCAAGTAATTTTGACTTCCAGTTCCTGCCCCAGAGGGAGACACCTGAGGTCTGTCGATGTGAAATTTGTCTTAGGAATTTAATTTTGCCGAGAGCATCTAAGACAAACGGACACTCAAGGGATCTTTTACATGCCGTATAATCATACGACAAGGCCACTGTCGATTTTCTACATCATTAAGATCTCAATTCAACTGATATATCTTACTCATCAAAAAGAAACCTGTAAGGAGATCAAGAAAGAAAAACATTGTCCGGGAATACACTGTTTTTTCAACTTTAAAAAAATCATTTTGTTTTAAAATTACGGAATTTTTTGCCTACATATTCTAAGATTACAAGTAACTTTAAACATACATTATTTTATAACTAGTAATTTTAGGTATACACTAATACATGCATCCTTAAATTTAATTACCAATAAAATCAGTTAATTTTACTTGAATTTTTTTTGTTTGAAAAAGTACGGCAATTTCCTTGCTCTAGGTGAGTTAGGCACCAGGTAAAACCAGTTCAAGACCATTGGTCGCCATAATATGTGCGAAAAGAGAGAATAATTAGAAAAATGTCCTGCAACATATTCAATTAATACATAGTGATCTTCAAACTGTGATCCGCGGAAACTTGGGGTTCCACGAGTTAAAAAATGGAAAAGAAAATTGTAAGTTGTGTATACAAAACAGATTCACGTTTCCTATCAAAAGACATCTATATAGTGATTATCTACTATACATGATAGAATTGTGCTCGAAATTGAAACAAAATGTGGCGACAATAATTTATACTGTTATAATTTTTATTTGTGGCTACTAATAAATGAAGAAATCTACGTGTTAATTGGTAAGCTTATTTGTGAATGATTTATCGCACGAGTAACAAGCATCAGTGATGTTATAGCTTTCGAATAACTTTGTTTTTGGAAATAATTCTAGAAGTTTAAATACTTCTATAATGTGATCTTTTTTTCATTATTACTAATAAAAATACATAGTTCTCAATATTTTTACTATCTATAAAACTACTTTTTGAATATTTCAGTTAAGTAAGAATAACGTTGGATTTTTCGTTATAATCTCTAGTCATTTTAGGGCCCCGGTATCCCAATTTTTCTAATAAGAGAACTCATGTCCGGTGCTTTTGAATTGCGAGTTAAAGTCCAGATGGTTCCAAACACCCTTCTTAATAGAATCTGCGTTACGTTCAACATTTCGATGCTCTAAGTCAGCGATACTCAACCTGTGGCCCACCGAGACTTTTTAAGTATCCCGGTCATGATCCATTGCTCTTTCATGTAAGAACAAGGCCGGATCTACGTATGGACTGCAGCCCAGGGGCCCTGGGTTCTAGGGGGATCCATTCCCCGTTGAAGATGACAAACAGTAAAAGATGCTTACAACAAAAATAGCAATAAATAATAAACCAGTAAAAATATACAAATAAAAAAAACCTGAAATACCATGTCAAATTAATTTTTTTTTTGATAGCAAGATCAATTGTTTTTGTTCTTCCGCATTAACACCGAACACGCGGAAATGAATAATGAATAGACAGAGGCTCTATCATAGAGCTTGATTTTCGTAATAAATCTGGTTTTTTGAGTACAGGTAGCAACAGCAAATAATGGATGACAACAGAAAAACAATATTTATTTAAAGAGCAGCAAATAATTCTGAAGTTTATTTTTGTAAAAAAAAAAAACCCTTGAAACTGATGAGCAAAAAAATAATAATAATCAGTGTTTAAGGTTTTAGAGAGTATAGACAATGATTTTTTTATATATATAAACTAGGTACTTTTTTTTAATTACCTCAGAAATGTACTATGTTGTTTTGTAAAAATTAACATACATTTTTTAGTTTAAGCACAGTCAGTTGTGTTATCGTAATTTTATGACCTTAATTTATTTTCAGGAAAATCAAGTCCTTAGATAACAATTTAAATATGTCTGGCAGAAAATATAAAAGTGGAGCGGAAAAACGAAAATTACAATTAAATATGTGTGTGTCAAAATTTTAAATTTTTTTACAATTGAACAAAGTAACAAGAATATAACAAACGCAGGTACATTAACAAGCCAAAGGGAAAGGAACTTAGCCAAAGAAAACAGAGAAACACAACAAGCAAATATTAATGATTGAAAATATGCAAGATCGCGATGACCAGCAGCCTTCTGAAAAATATATTGTTCAGCTAGAGGACATCAGTAATGCCCCGGCCGAAAAGTGTTTAGAAAATGCTAGATTTGAGTTTGAGAAATACGTTGGCGTGGATTCGTCGCCTAAATTGCAAAGTAATAATTTTATTGATTATATCCTTTCACATATGAAATGACTTATTTTCAAAATAAAGATCCAAACAATGTATATTCTTTTTCGGTAAGAGAATACAAAGAACAAAAAAGATCATTTTCGAATAATCATTTCATTAAAAAACTTAAAAACGGCCAAGTGCTGGAAAGATCTTGGCTATGTTATTCAACTAGTATTGGTAGTGTTTTTTGTTCGACCTGCAAATTTTTTTCTAAAATAAATTCTCATTACACAACCAGCTTTTCTGATAGGAAATACGTAACAAGTTGCTTAGAAAATCATGAAAATTCTATTGTACATAAAAATTCAATTTTAGTTGGGTTGACACGAAAAGAAAATAAGTCTGTTTCAGATAAATTGTTACAGGAGCAATTAAGAAAAGATACAGAATATTATCACAATGCTCTCAAATGTGTGTGACGGGTCTTTACGCGACTTTCAACAACTAATCCTCTTGGGGAATCTTTAGACTAGTATTCGCGTATATTTCTCAAGAAGAAACCCTAAGATGTAAATTAGTTAGTGTATATTAAGTTAGAGTTTAATAATCGTAAGTCAGAAGGAACGGAGCATCTGAACGCAGTGTTACTACGGTAAGAATTAGAATTACGCATCTTGACAAAAAGACGGATTTTGGCTACTAGACTAAATTAGTGAATCCAGAATTATTGATAGGATTGATTAAAGCTAAACTAAGCTGATTTTCTGCGCTTGTTTACGTAAGGTTGTTGCTTTCTTTATATCACTCCTAAGGTTGCCTTTTACAGATTGCTTGTTCTGGAATATTAAAATTGTCAATAATAAATTATATTTATCATGGAAGGGGTCTTGGTCATTCATCGTTCACTCCCACAACTTTAGGTAGACAAGATGATGAGGAAGCGATCTCAGAGGTAAGATCATTTCACGTGTTATTGTGGTAGTAAAGTATTTGGCTACAATAGGTTTAGCATTTAGAGGTACCGAGGAAGTTTTTGGTTCTCATAATGGTAATTTTACGGGTGCCCTATAACTGCTAGCAGAGTTCAACCCATTCATTCGTGAACATATTGAACAGCGAGAATTACGACCAAAACCGTTAATATCGTACTTTTCAAGAACAAAATATGAGCAAATAATTGAAATCATGGGTAAGCAAATCATTAAAACAATTACAACTCAAATAAATAACAATGACACAAAATACTATTCAATTAGGATGGATTCAACACCAGATTTGTCCCATAATGACCAATTTCCTATTGAACTACAATATTGTTTTCGGGGAAAAGTGTATGAAAGATGTGTTTCATTATTTAAGATTAGTAGTCTCACACTGGCTTATACTTATTTAATTCTCTACAAGAATGTTTAGAAACAAATGGACTTTGCTATTGGATAATTGTAGACGACAGTCATTTGAAAACGATGCCAATATTTTCAGTCGATATAATGGTAGACAAGCTCTCCTAAAAGAAAAAATAAATTCTCTAATTATGCACCGTGTGCTGCACATTCTCTTAATCTGGTTGGTGCAGAATTAGTTAAGATTGCAACTGAAATTGTGAACTTCTTTGGTTTAGTGTAATAAATATATGTTTTCATTTCTGCTTCGACCCATAGGTGGGAGCTTCTAAATCATGAAATTAAACTGATTTACCTTAAAAAGTTTAAGTCAGCCCACAGATGGACTGGGCACTACAATGCTGTTGAAGCCTTAAATGATAATTTTGGTAATATCATGAATATTCTTAAGACATTTAGTGATAATGAAAATGAGAAAATTGATTTTCGAAAAGAGGCAGTAATTTTATTTCATTAATTAATAAAACACGAAACTCATTTTAATTATATTTTGGGAAGAAATTTTCAAAAGATTTTTGATTGAGTTAACAAAAAATTACAGACTCCTGGTTTGGACATCTGTGAAGGGAATAAGTTAATACGTCATTAAAAACCTTTCTAAGCAATTTACGACATGAATGAGATGAAAACCTAAAAGAGCATCAAGACGCAGTCAAAAAATTAAGTCCTAGTGCAGAAGCAAAACATAGCGAGGTGAACAAGAGATACGTTATTTCGTGAAAGAATTAATTCAAAGAAAAAGCTGTGTATGGGACCGAAAAATTTAAAAGCGACGCGCTTATTACTGCGTGAGATAAATTAATCCTTGATTTAAACAGTAAGTCAAGTATATGCAAAATATAGTAAGAAATTTAAATTTTTGATAGATTTGCAAGATCAAAGTGAGAACATCGACCTGGAGTGAGTGAGTGAATGTGGAGTTTTTTGGCTTAAAAGACAAAACTGGCTATACTGCGACAAACATTTGTTAAGGCGATATGGTACCATCTTTAAAAAATTTTTTATTTTTAATATTTGATATTTGGTTTTAATTGTATTTTATAAAGGTTAATATTTAATAATAATTCCATACAAAAAAATTTTAATTTGTTGCAAAATGTTTGTAAAATTTAAAGTTTTTAAATTTTTTTAAACATTTTTTAAACCCCTAAGGCTTTTTTAAATATGTTTCTTTTCTTTCAAAATTTTTTTTCCAAGTACCTTATAATATACTACATAAAACTGTGCATGGGTTTATTTCTGCTACTGCTCTTTAATTTTTTATTAATTTTTTTATAGTTAAACTTACAAAAATTCTCGAAAAAACATTAATTTTGATTTTGAAATTTTTTAGAAAAAGTACTAAACATGTTAGAGCTAATTCAATGCACAGTTTTACAAAACATACATTTCAGAACATGTATAAAAAGTTTCAAACCCTTACTTCAATTATCAAAAAAGCCTTAGGGTTTTGAATAACAGTGAATGTACAAAAATTCAACATGGAGAAAAATGAGTTTAAAGTTTTCATTTCTTAAATAGCATGATAAAAAATTCCTCCAATAATCTGAAACTTTTATGTAATGTTAATTAGTTTGTTTCAAACTGCTTACCACAAATTTTTTAAAAAATTTACAAGAATAAAAGAATATACTTGTATAATGAATATATAAACAAAAAGGTCAATATTTGATAAAACATTATCTTAACAATTTTTAAAAAAATTACACACACATTTTAGAGTTTATTTCATGCGCAGTTCTATACTACTATAATAAACAACATGTACACAAATATTCATACTCTTTTTTTCCATAATTTTAAAAGCCTTAATATATTTACAAAATCCATAGGCTCTTCCAAAATTTACTCGCAAAGAAGCATTTTTGCAAGTATTACATAAAAAGATTTGTTAATGCATTTTTATCAATAATGACGTATGTTGGAGATCTGGATATACCAGTATATTTTTCATCCAAACGAGAAAAAGTATTGCATTCTTTTTCAAGTTTTGCACACCTCAAGTTAGTGTTTTGAGAAACTTCTGAACTTGTCTTAGCATCTGAAAACCACCTCTTCAAAGCTTTCGTTGTGGCAGATTTAGTACGTTTTTTAGGCCTAGGCATTTTAACTTTTTGGAGAAATAACCAAATTCCTTGTCGTAAAGAAACTTTTCTTACTCTTCAGAACACAGAGTACAAAAATATAGTTAAATTTGTAGGGACAAAACTTCAAAGAAAACGCAGTAGAATAACTCTCATATAATCAAAACAAAACAATTATTTCATTTCAGCTTAAACACTCATCAGCGTGGAGTAAAAAAAAAATTATTTCCTTATTTATCAAGCTCTTTTCTAGCAGACGATCTGAAAAGTGGGCGTGGCAGCTTTGTTTAGTCTACTGACATGCAGCAAAAATGGATAAATAACTGAATAAAAAATATAGATACAACTCTGAAATTTTGCAGACACATTAAGAAGGATTAAAAGCATCATATAAGCCAATAAAAAAAAAATCGATAGTTTGATAATTTTTAGGGTACCATATCGCCTTAAAATATTAAAACAATTGATAAAATATGTAAAGTGAGTGAGAGACAACACAGTTTAAATAAAAGTTAAAATATCAATTCAAGTATAAGAAATTGAGTTCTTAAGATAAAAGCTAGACCACAGACCACTAGTTAAAGATGTACATTGTACAAATATAAATTTTTTCTAATGAGAAAATTTACAATTATCTACTAACATATTATGGTTTACATTTTGTATTGTGTTAATCTAGTATCTTTTTTTCGTATATTTCTTTCGATACTTTGATTATATTGCTTTATTTGTTTTCGACTAACACCGTTGGTTTTTCAACCCGCATGTTTGCCGTGTGCGGCGTCCCGTGAAGAGGAAAATGGTGTCCTGGGAATACCTTTGGCCCACGCTTCGCTGTAGACGGGTGGCAGGAGTGAGCCCGCTCCTGTCAATCGGCTGGTAATACCTCTCTTCGGGGACACCGAAGAGACACTGCTGTAGGAATAGTTCTGAAGATAAGGGGTGTCGGGTTTACCCGTTGGATCCTCACCCTGGACTGTATCACTATATTCTGGGTGTACTCTGGGTAAGCGCCGTGCCTGGTTTTTGGCCAGATGACCGGCACACTGCCTCCCTTGTTGGACTCCGTGGTGGGTGGAGGCACGCCAGAACGAAGTTGTGTACGCGTTTTTATGGATTCAATGCTGCTGTGCCCGGGTAAAGGCCTTAATTTAACCCATCTCAACGTTGAACAAATTGCTACGTATTGTAGATTTTTAATTTTATCGATTCCCAATAATGAAATGTCAAGAAAATCTCCTTTTGCTATTCAAAAAGCCATTCAAGGAATAGGCGGAGAACCTAAATCCGTTAAAAAACTACGTCCCGGTGATTTGTTAGTCGAAACTGTATTTGCTTTACAAACAAAATCTTTTTTGTTGGCAAAAACATTTTTAGATTGCCCTTTGATAGCGAGTCATCACAAATCACATCCACAGCTCATCAACCGTAGTCACTGACGTATGTTGACGAGCCCGTTGCGCGTCAACCATGGACCAGATGTTTTTCATTGGTGAGAGATTTGGTGAACGAGCAGGCCAAGGCAACATCCGAACATTTTCCGTATTAAGGAAGGTCCGTACAATACCTGTAACATGCGGAAGTGCATTATCTTGATTAAGCGCAGGGTTTCGCTGGGCTAAAATAAAGAGTAGAGCCGCTGGTCGTAACACACCAGAAATGTAACCAACACTGTTCAAAGTGCCGTCAATGCGATCAAGAACCGAGACGTGTATCCAATTGTACCCCATATCATGACTCCAGGTGATGGGCCAGTATGACAACGACAGATTCACCCTACCAATGTGTGTTCACCACGGTGCCGTCAAACACGGATGTGATCATCTTGATGCTGAAAACAGAACCTGAATTCCTCTGAAAAGAGGACGTCTCGCCATTTGTGCGCCCAGGTTCATCGTTGAGCACACCATTAAAAAAGCTCCTGTCTCTGATGCAGCATCAAGTGTACCATGGTCTCCGAGCTGAAAGTCCATGCTGCTGCAAACGTCGTCGATATGTTAATGCAGACACTTGTCTTAAAAATGACCCCAATTTTTGACTCAGGGCTCAATCCATAGCTACATGAGCCATTAAGGCCATACGGGCAACATGCCTGTTTTCTCGGCTGCTAGCGAAAGGGGGCCGTTGAAATCCAGCATGACGTTCCGTACTACCATCCTGAACCCATCGATTCCATATTCTGCTGACAGTCATTAGATCTCGACCGACGCGAGCAGCAATAGTGTGATACGAAAAACCGCAATCCCGGAATGCTACAATTCGACCTTTATCAAAGCGAGAATCGTGTTGGTACGCATTTCTGCTTCTTACACGAGGAATCACCAAAACTTTTGACCAGGCAAACAACGTTCAAATGCAATTTGTGTATGAGAAACCAACTGAAAAATTTCCTGATTTAACCATTTATCTACCGTATCATGATTTACTGCGTATTTTTTCATGTAATATTTTGGAAGTTAGCTTCTTATGGCATGGTAGGGAAAAATTTTCGTTACGCGTTACCAGTTACGGTTACGCGATAAACTTAAAGTAGGGATGAATGAATTTCCGACTTTTCCCCACGTTTTTAAAAAAGCCATCCAATTCTTACTATCTATCTGAGACAACAAAAAAATTACAGAATCGAAAAGATCATTTTTTTTCGCCGCGATACAGTATATATATATTTTTTTTTACAAAATAATGATATTTTCTATTTTTTTACGATTTTTTCTAAAATGAATTAAAATTGATACGTTTTTATGAATATGATTTCTAAACCATTCCCTTTCAATTTTCTTTCTCGTTAATGAATTGATATTCTACCCTAAAAAAAGTTCATGCTTTTCTCATTTAAAATCTATCATTTAAAAAAAATTCCGAAAACTTTTTTTTTTACGATATTTCAAAAAATACTCAAAATTTTAATTAAACATTTAATATAACTTCGTTTTTTATACAAATAATCTCACGAAACTTTTTTTCCGTTTGTAGAATAGTATTATCCGTAATCTGTACAAAGATTGAAAACATGGATTATATATAAAAATTACGGCTTTTAAAAAAAAAAATTGTTTTTCGTCTATTAGCCATTTTACGAGAATTTTTTACTAAAGTATTATTCTTACATTTTTTTGTTTAAAAATTACCGTTGTTTGCAATCGATGTGGGAAATTGTAAGCCATTAACTTAAAAATTAAGCATTCAAAAAATATAAATTTTAATAAAAAGCTCGATTTTACGAAAAGTTAAGGGTTTGGCGGCGAAAACTAGTTTCGCGCCAAATTGTTGTTGTTATTGTTGTTTCTAATGCCACCTATCTGACATAGTCAGATCGAGGCCCACGAAAAACAGAGGGCTAGAAGTACGCTTGTCGTTTGCCTTGGCCACCATTCAGGTGACAATACGAATTAGCTCGGCGAAATTTCCCGAAGGGCTGATAGATGGCGACATCACTTATCTCCACCTCCACAATTTAGGCATGGAACTGAAGGGGAGGAAAATATTCTCCAGTCCCCTGTACTTGTGATTCAGCTCACAAGAATTTCGGATCCACTGATTTAACGAGCACGTTCTTTGTGTGTACTCTGAGGGTATTTGGTGGCATCAGCCATCGAACCCAGGCCTTCAGGTCTGCAGTCCGATGCTCTAACCACTAAGCTACCCACGGCCCTGCCAAATTGGCAATCAACATCTGCTTCATCACGTCCACTTCATATTTTCTCAGGTGTTACATTAGAAAATTTGGAGAATAAAACAAATGAAAATCACCGAATTTGCCGAATAAGAAAAAAATGCGATTGAAAAATTTATTTTTATTTCAATAATGGTACCAACTTAGTAACATTACATAAACTAGGACCTATGGCAAAAAAAAAAAAGAGACAATTTAATGCCCAATGCAGATTTGTATCAACTAACGAAAAACACAAAGAGGACTTTTTCTTCATGTTATTCTCATCTTTTATCACCAGATCGAACTCCATTTCAAATATTTTTTACCGGCCCTGCCGGATGCGGTAAGACTTTCGTCATTATTTTCGAAATTTTTAAAAATATATTAATTATTTTTTTAAAAGACAAACTGTTAGTTTACCGAGCATTAATATTATGAATTTATTGAAAATTGTTATTTTTTGCTAAGAATATTTCAAAAATGTCACTTCAGTATACACAATTGCATTTAAGAAACATAGAGTACATGCATACAATAAATTTACACATTTTTAAAAATATAAATTTTAGATAATAGAAGTTTTTATAAAAAAATCTTAGCTTATCAAAAAAAAAAAAAAAAAAAAAAAATAGCCTATAATTTATTATTCATGGTAATGAAGGATAAGATTCTTGGTTCCCCTTCAATTTCCATTGATTTAATGGATGGTATGAAATGTCGTTTACTATTGTTTAGATGAAAAGCAGGTGTTTTACATCTAGATATATATTATAAATTCGAAAGTTTGTGACGATATTTGTCCGTCTTTAACGCAAAAACAACTGAATGGATTTTAATGAATCTTTACAGTAATATAGCTTATACATCAGAATAACACATAGGCTATAATTTATAGCATAGGCTATAATTTATAAAGATATTGTGTGAAGTATCCAAAATATAACGATATTTGTCAAGTAAGTAGGAACAAATTCTGCCATTTGCAAGCATTTCTGGCTTGTGCTGCAAAAAAGCCCGCGACAGTATATATCTATATTTTATTTGTGAAGAGACACTTTTTGTTTTGGCTACGCAAGGCGCTCTCTTCTAATTAATTCCTGTGATCAGCATAATCCCTAATTTTTTTTTTTATTTCAGAATAAAGTTAGGTTTTGAAGAGAGGGGTTGTTATAAATCTCTCTTTATTTGTGTGAATGGGTTTTTTTTTTTATGATTTTATTATGCACATTTGGTAGTAAGAAATTGATCTTTTTTCAAAATAAATGCTTTTATAGGTTTTGGTACTTAAAGTAAATAAACTTTCTCTTTCACACTACATCATTTGGACAAATTTTCAAAATTTGTTTGTGGTTAGTAGTTAATATTATAACGCTATAATTTTAATTGAATAGGCAGATATTGCATTTTTAAGTATAAAAATAATTATAACTATTGTACTGTGTATTTTTTGGAGTGAGTGAATATTAACGTCGCACTGTTCAGCTACACGAGGGCTTTTGGCAACGGACCATGTAATTTTGAACCATGGTCAAGTGACGTGGACGGCACCTGAGCTGGAACCCCCTTCTCCTAACTACCACACCACACCAACTTAGAAGGAATATCCTACCAATACTTAGTAGGAACATTCTTTGAAATCCACTCTTCCAAGATATATGGCAGCACGGGTTCTATGATGAGCATTTTAGCGGGCGAATAGTTTTGTAGCAGATATTGCGTTTTCAGCTGACGGCGTTTTCAGCGCATAGCACAGATTATTATTTTTGTCCCGAATAAATAGTTTATGTCAAAATTTAATGTCTTATGTTTTTGTATGTTAATGAAGACCTTAGAAAACGATTTGACTATTTATTTTAAGTGAACGGTGTATGTAATTAATTTTACAGTGGAATATCTTTAATTAATTTATTAGCTCTAACGGATTAAATTTCCCAAAGTTGAGTATTCTTTTATGTATATCCCTTAATTTTCAATGTAGTGATCCAAAAAAAAAAAAAAAAAAATTGCATGAAAAAAAATGCAGTATATCCTGATGCGGTAGATAAAGTATTAACGTGCATCGCGCCCCTACACGGCGGGTCTTACAAAGCTCTAATAAAGCCCGAGCTATGAAAGTATCTAGACATTTGCCAACTTGACTCTAGTTAACATTTCGCTATGTTTTTCATTGTGAATCGCCATTATAATTTAAGAAACGGCATTGCTTGCGAATGTTACAATTTTAACATGAAATAAATACAACACAAAGTAATATTAATGTATTACACTTTCACAGATATAAATTATTTATACTATTTTAAGCGTTCTTTACACAAAACTTTTAAGAATGTGTTACTTTTGCTGAGCAGAGATCAGCTTAGGGAGTTATTTTCAAAAATCGACCCTCAAGAGTGTTACGGATAGTTATAAATAAATAAAAAAAAAATCCTTTTTATCTGCAATTAGATCTACATACTCAAAATTTAACAAATGTGTTTTTTTTTTCCTTTTTTTTTTGTTCAGCTGAGATATGCAAAAAGCTTTTTTTTTTTGGTTTAATTTGCAATTCACGTAAAATTAACTCATTAAAAACTTCTTTATCCTTCAATCTGTGTTTAATTTTTCAGTTCACAAGTGCGAAAAGCGGGTATACCAGCTAGTATGCAATATTTTAACAACTATTGCCTGTTCAGTATCTGTATTGGTTGCAATAAGTGCATCCTCATTTCTGGGATATATCTCATTTTTAAGCTATTGAAGTAATTTTATAACTATCATTTTTTCAAAAAGCCCGTTTTTATGTATTATGTAGAATCATCACAAACAAGTTATTAAATATTTGGAAGTATAAAAATTTCGAAAGGAGAAATTTCACTATTTGTTTCTAACTACACTATAAAAAAATTTCGTCCAGGTACTAAATTTCAAATTAAAAGTAAATATTTTCATCATTTTTACAAACTTGGCTCCAAAAGTACGTAAACAAATTAATAGTTTAACTTGCAGTTAAGTTTGATTTAATCTACAGTTAATTGTGTATGATTAAATGAAATTTTGTGGAGGCTTTGCAATTTCTCAGATTTAAAAAGTCAATATTTATACTTAATCTGTCAAAAGTGGGCCTGGCTCGTGGCAGCTGATTATTTTTTAAAAGTCATTTTAAAATAATTCCAATTCAAAAAATGGCTTGTATGTTACATCATTGGAAAGCTAATGATTTGGAGATTTTAGAAATATCAAAAACTCAAAATCGATTTTCAAAAAGTTTTTACCCTACTGACTGCCCTTAATACACGCTCAGATGCAGGAAGTTTATTATTCGCTATGCAATCGCAATCGTTTTTATGTTACTTAGGCTTCTAGCAACCGGTACTGTGTGAAGTCAATGATAGTCAAAATTATTTGCAAACAGAGGGACTAAATATCCATCAATGTGTTAAAAAACTACTTGCTTTACAGACTGTATTAAAAGCCAAACGAGAGGAATTCGTGGATGATGCTTTAATACATACTACAAGTTTATGTGAAGAGCTTGAAATTTCTTTTGAACCCCCAATACGAATCAGGAGGAAGCATATATTTGGCGACGGAAGTAAAGATGTTCAGTTATCGTATGAAGATGACTTGAGGCGAAAAATATTTTCTTCAATAGACGAAGAAAGTGCTGAAATTAGAGAAAGATTCCAACAGTTGCAGCATCTAGCGCAAAAATATGCTTTTTTGAGACCTGAAGCATGGACGATTTTAACTTAGATTAAGCTCCTGAAGACATTAATAAAAAAGAATTCCTACTTGAGCTACAAGCTTTCATAGCTGCAACAGACTCGGGCTGTAAAAAGGAACTCATTAGGTCCTGTTCTTTGGGTTTATTTAAATATATTATTGAGTCCAAACATGAATATGGCTTACCAAATATTATCATAATGTTGAGAATTTTTTTAACATCTGCCATCAGTAATGTCAGTTGCGAGAGAAGCTTCTCTAAGCTAAAATTAATCAAAAATTATCTTAAATCGACTATGTCCCCGTTAAGGCTTAACAAATTTAGCTATTTTGGCAATGGAACATGGCATATATATTGATACTGACAATTGTATAAAAGATTTTGCTATGAAAAAAAAACACGAAAAGTGCAGTTTTAACCAATAAAAAAAATTTAAAGCTGCTTTTCTTTACTTTTACTAATTTTCTTGACTTATAATTAAAATATAGAGGCGGCAAATTTCAGGTCGGCCCCAGGCGGTGAAAGCCCACTCTACACCACTGATCATAATATTAAACACAGATAAGAAATAAAATAGCTAGTTATCAACAGTGCATGAGAAGGAATTTTAAGTTCTAACTCAGTGGTTCCAAAATTTATTGTGCCCATTGACTTTTTTTATACCAAAGAATTAATCATTCACCCCAAGTGAAATAACTTTATTTCAATGGATAATAGGAAAAATATAAATTTAACTTTGAAGTCTTGAATGCAAATGTTGACGTAGAAATGAAGTATTAAAAACATTGTGATATCTGAAGTAGTATTTATGCCGATAATAACTTTTTTGCATTAAAACATATGAACAAATTTTTTAAATAAGGTAGTTATCTTCGTACAATACAAAAGTAAATAAATAAATAAAAATAAAAAATAATAATTCTGATAACTGCTCAGAACTTTGAGGTATTCACTTCACATATTGGGATCATACTCAAAACAAAACTTTTTTTAAATCATATTGCCCGGCTCTGACCTTTCGGCTATAAGTCAACAAAAATAAGCAAAAACAAGATTGTTGATTAAACGTACGGATCTTTTATACTTCTATATTTTACTCAAACTGTTGCATGTAACAGTGAGATTCTAATTTTATTTATACCCTCACAGAAAGCCAGAGCGTTTTTTAACTTCCCCGGCGCCCTAGGCGCTTCAACAGTTACACCCGTACCCCTATGGGAAGGATTTTCTCTCAACTCTCTTTCCGGTTTCCCTTTCTTTGTTTATGCTGTTTGGATATTCTTTGTACTATCCACCACTTACACCCACCGTGTTATGGATTGACAGTCGTGAGGAAAGAATAGGGGTTTGGTTTGGACACTCTTGTTCATTTCTTACTTTACAGCATCATGGACCACCCACCCTTTTGTAAATTAGTACAGTAAATCAATGAAATCATTTAGAATTACTGTATAGAGTATTCATTATTGTATGAACTTTTTCCAACTTGCTAATTATCATCTTTTTCATCACTTACTGTTTTACCGTCTTTTACTTTTCGACATCCTTATTCTTTGTTGAGTGACTGTCATTAAACTTCTACAGTGAAGTTTTTCTTCGAAAAATGAATGATTTTTTTTTCAAGAAAATCATTAATAACATCATTGTAATCAATTTGCATTGAAATATCATTTTGAATGCATTGCAACATCAAATTGTTAAGCTTTTCTTTTTCCACAGTAGATCTCATTTCAGGCCTCACTCTTTTAAAGGCAGAAATGTTTCTTTCACTATTCGCTAGGCTGTGGTACGATGGATGTTATTTTAATATTTTTCTCTGTTTTTAGCCTCTAATTTTTTCACTCTAGGCTCGTGCCTAGCATGTCTAAGCGGAAAAGAGGCCTTTCAGATGGTTTCACCCACGATCGGCCTTACTTTCCAGCATGCGATGCTTACTATTACTTGCAATGCCGATTTAAGCTCATTTTGGACCCTGGGCGCAGAAGATCTACAGGCCCCTTGTAACTGGAGGATCGAAATTTTTAACGAGAAAATCTGGTTAAGTCCAGCTTATCCGGACCCTTCTGGGTCCCCAAACGCCCAATCGATAAACAGGCACTCATTACTTGTACTTTATGTATCTAGAATAAGAACATCTAAAAAACTTCATTATAAAATTTGGTTTTGTCTTTAAATTTTTCCAACTCGTAGATTTATTTTTCTAATTTATTTATCTTCCCAAACAATGGAAATAAGTAACAAATGTTTTACTTTATATGAAAACTTTCGTGGGCACCCTCAGAAGTCACAAAGACTCCCAGGGATCTGATGAACTCTCGTGGTCCTACATGCTCTAACATTTGCTCTCTACATCACGTGATTTTGTGTGTGAAACTTGTAAAATACGTTATATGGAATTGAAGTGAAATATGCATATTTTTTTCGATCGTTAACAGACGCTACTCTAAAAAATTTTAGGCGTTTTAAACTAAGTAAATCTTTTTCTACAAAACGAAAGCTGCATCATTTGTTGTAATTATCAACTTTTTAAAAAAATTGATGCTAAATGCCCAAGACAAGCTAATGAAAAACTCTAGACGTATTATGAGACGGATGGAATTTATGGATGGATAAATGGCTGCTCTTTATTGACTTACGAAAAGGATTTCATTGTTCCATTTTTACTTTTAGTTGCAAAAACCAAGATATGTTTTGCTACATCGTAAAATTTTCCCGCCTCTTCTAAGGACTGTGATTGCTGTAATTTGTTTTACGAAGAGATTTCTTTTTCGAATTGCTGACTTAAAAAGTAAACACTGGTGGAAGTATATCGGTGCATAGGTTGTTATTGGAAGAACTTGAGACAATTTTATATGATGAAAGGAGAAGCTTTTTATAAAATATAAAAATGAGAGACCCAAATTTTCGTGAGTTTCGAGATAAATTTCTAAAACATTATTTGTAATCTGTTATATTCTTGGTCGTTTTTTGTTAATTATAAAGTATTATTAAAAAATAAAGTACAGTATGCACCAGAGAAATTCGCACCTCATAATAATTTGTTCATTTACGTTAGAAAAATAACTATTAAACAGTGAGCAATTAGTGTTTATGATTTATTTGGTTGTGTGCGAGAATGTCATGCAGGTGCTGTATATAAGTGGAAAAAATGTGAAACTGTCAATTGTGATGTATGCATACTCTGATATGATTGCTTTGATTGTTCAGTTATATGGAACATATGCATTCAGTGTTTTTCTCATTCAATTGTGTGCTTTATAAAAAACAGTCCGTCTCTTGTGTTCCTGGTGTACTGTACACAACTAATCTTATCTTAATGTGGCATCTATTGAAATAATGAAGAAAACTGATAAATCACTTACACTTATTCTAAGTGCTACTAGTTATATGATGAAGTATTTTTTTATAGATTCATTGAACATGTATTATACTGAAAAAAATATTATTATGCATGTGCATTATGTGAAGAAAAAAGAAATATCCATGCAATCAATGCTGTTTTAATTTCCTGTGAATATCATGAAAGGGATGTTTTGTCACTGGTAACAAATCGTAAAATTTTTGAAAATCATTCAAGAAGTTTTTAAAACAAAAGCTTAAAGAAAATTAATTTTAGAACTGTCACAAAAATGTTCATCTGTTTTTAATGATATCTCATAACTGTTTTTCCCATATTATGACCAAAACTTTCTTGCATGTACTTAAATATTGTTTGAAAAAAATTGAAGCTATCTCACATGGAATTGTGATATTATAAAAATTGATTATTATAAAACCAAATATATATATAGATTTGGATGCTACACAAATGTTTCTTTTAAAATTCTGAAGCATTCATTTGAATTATGAATCTTGGATAGACCATATAATACTGCACTTTCACAGACCTGATTGAAGCTTTTAAAGGTGCATCATTTGCCCTATCATAATTTTGAGCAACAATTGCTATATTTTGAAATATTTGTATCCCAGCCTATGTGTAATGTTATATATGACATAAAAGGAGTATTCATCACATAACGTAATATTAAATCAGGAGGAAAGTCTTGCAATAGGATTGTAAGCAATATTTGTTTAAAATCTATTTTTAGTGTGCATCAGAAAAAAAATAGGCAGTTTCTAACTTTAGCACATTATTAGTGTTTTCTTTTTTTCATCACTGTAAAAAAAATATTGAGGAAAATATTTATATGTTAAGTAATGTGTCATTTACTGAATTTTCTTGAAAAAGCTTATTCAAGCTTCTGTTCCTGTTGCAAATTTGTGAAGCAAAACTTTGAAAGAAAGGACATTTCAAAGATAAAAATATTAATTTTTCATCTAAAAAAAATATAAAGTTTCATGATATTAATTCAAATGTAAACCTTCGATTTTGAATTATGAATTGAGCAGAAAAAAATTTTTTGTTAGAGATTATAACATTTTACAAAATAATTAAAAATGTTCTTATATTAGGACACTAGCAACCAAGCAGGAAGATATCTTTTATTTAAATTACAAATTGCAGTTATTATAATATAATGATAGACCAATAGTAAATTTCATTTGTTCTTTTATGTAGTAAAATATGATTATTACCTGATGGCCTCCCTTTTTTTGGCAGGCTTGTTGATTTCTTTGAAAATAAGAGTTTCTGCTATGAAGTATAAGATCCAGGTAATCCATTTAATTTTTTTTTTCTCTTTGGTAATTAGGAATAACAGACAAAAATATACACTTAATTATTCAATAAAAACTTTAAATTTTCCGAATTATATGTACAATATAATATTTTTAGAGATGAGGTCCTGTTAAAATAAATATTAGATTCCGATTTACATTGCAGTTTTTGATTTTTTTTTTTAGTTTTAAGTACTGGTTTGGGTATAAATACCTTTTGTTTGTATTAAGAAATTTTTTAAAGATGCAAGGAATTGGATCATTAAATATTTTGAGAGCTAATAAGAGATGCATAGTTTTTTGCTGCAAAGGTCATATGTTTCCATTATGTTTGTCATATACTGGGCAAAATTGATAGCTTTTCTTGCAGGAGACTAGATTTTAACTCTGAAGTTTTTGAAAATGACAAATATAGAATGTATTAATATTAAGCATGCTGTCTTAAAAAATATTGTGTGAAAAAAAATAGCATAATTGAATAATACATGAAGCGCTAATTCTGAATCACTGTTGTAAGCTGTTAACATTTATTGATATATACACCTGTATATTCACCTTATAGAATCTTTTCGTATTCAATAATTACTATCTTTTAGCATGATTGCTTTTTATGGTTTTGTATATTGAATAGTTTCTTTATCGTAATATTTTTTGAAAAATGTCTCCTTTTATATGAGTTAGTCTTAAAAATTTTGCAGAATAATTTGTTTATTGGACTTCTTTTTTCATTTACTTTTTTAATTTAATAATATTATTCTGAGTTAAAAGAAGCAGTATGTTCAGTTTTTGAGTCCTGAAATAATTTCTTCCATTATTAATATGCCATTTCTGAATTATTTCTTTTTAAAATTTAGTTTTTTTTGTGAATTTTTTTCAGTAACCATTTTTTTGTCTTTGTCGATTTTTATTTCATTTGACTTTTTCAGACAAATTTATTTCTAATAACTTGGCATAGTAATAGAGCATGATTGATGTTTTTCCATTTGACAAAAAAGAAAAAAAAAATGATTTCTTATGTGTATTACAGATTTTTTTTTTTTTAAATCAAATGAAATAATCAGTAGCTTGCAGTTGTTTATTTTGTTCAGATTGCACAGATCACTGGCGTAGATAGAGCTGAGGGGGCCCTGTATCAAAATTCCTTCGAGACTTTTTTTAGATATGGGAGCCTTGTTAGTGGACTGTAGTTACAAATATTGGGGTCCTGTATCATTGATACAGCGGTAGCTACGCCCTTGGCATGGATATAAACTTTTTGATAAATTAATGTGGATTTTAACAATACAAATGATTCATTGTTATTGAATAACAGTAAGAAAGCTTGTTCTTTTATGAAGAGATTTTTTGTTTAATTTAAAGTAAAATTGAAAAGTAAATGTTTTTTTTTTTAATCTGAAAAAGAGAAGCACTAGCAACATTTATTTAATAGGATTTGATTACAGAATATTATTTTTGTTAGAAATGATTTCTCAGAAATATTTGCAAAGAAATGATTTCCGAAAGATTAACTTTACCTACGCTTTTGTGCTTAGTAAAAATCTTATACTGTTGTATACATTGTTATATTTCCTAAATCCTTAATTCCATCTGATCAGCCAAACAATTATATGAATGATATTTTTATATTATTCCAATAATTCAGTCCATTCTTTAGACATTTTGCTTATTGGATTTCAGGGGTGTTAAATTTCTCTAGAGGGCTGAAAATATAAACAATTTTCAAACACGTATGATTCTTTAAAATTTAAATTAAATAACTCGATTCTTTTACACATTATTTATAAAGGAATGGGGCTTCAGAAAAGTATAAAATGTTTAAAATATAATCATAATTTAAAAAATTATAAGCATATGAAAATTCTTTAATAAATATTAAATAATTGTTGCATTGTGCAGGCTATTTTCTAAAATAGTAGCCTCTGATGTATAAAACTTTATAGAATTATAAAATGTATCATACTCTTTAAACCTTACATCATTTAAGAATAAAATATCTTTTAGGTTTCAAAATATTTGAAGAATATTTAAATTTTTTAAAAAAATTTCAAAATGCAATTTTTTATTTTTTAAAAAATATATATTCTACTAATATAATATTACTACAGTGTAATAAAGATAGATTTAACTTTATAAATCAACTTAAAGCTAGTAATTAAAGCTACTATATATATATATATATATATATATTTTAGAAAATAGCATGTGCGATGTAAAACTTAATAAATATTTCTTTTCATATGCTTAGGATTTTTAAAATTATATTTTAAACATTTTATGCTTTTATGAAGCCCCATTCCTTTATAAATAATGTGTAAAAGATTCGAATTATTTAATTTGAGTTAAAAAGAATTGTAACATTTTGAAAATTGTTTATATTTTCAGCCCTCAAGAGAAGTTTGAGACCCCTTAAACAACACAGAAGACATGTATAGCAGTACAAAGAACATTACATAACTGATTCTGTAAGCTAAAAAGTTTTAACTTTCAGACGACTTGCAGCGCCATCTATACATTTAACTTACAATACATCCCCCCCCCCCATAAACAAACAGTTCCTAATGTTGTTACTTGCATTATGCTAAATTTAAATGTTTAATACTTAAGATTTCCACCTATAATTATTACAATATTCATACATTGATAACATGTTCATGATATCCTTCTAAGTATGTTAAATCATTGAAGGAAAATTTAAATATCAAATAAATTTTTCAACTATAAAATGTGTGATTTTAAAGTTTAATAAATTTCTGAAAAGCTTAAAATTAAATACAACAATTTCAAATAAATGTAATAAAATACAAATAATAAAAAGTTCAAATTAAATACATTTAAAGTTCCAAATAAAGAGTTCAAAATTTGTATCAATAATATTTAGTCAGGTATTTTTAAATTATGTAAAAGTTGCGGACGTTTTGTAATGTAATTTCACGACCTGTAAAGGTTTCACCTACTTTACCCAACTTCCATAGGCTTCTCGGTAATCGTTCATCATGTATCAATACAATATCGTTGATTTTGAATTAGTCTCTTTCGTTGGATTCACAAAATGTACCGTTTTCAAATTTAAGAGATAGCCCTGTCTTCAAAAGTTGTTCAACAGTCTTTTGCGGCAGTTGAATAGTTTAAGTACTTTTTTTTTATCCACAATGCAGTCTATAGTAGAAAGTTTCACTGCTGGTAATTAGTTAATCTGACGGAGTTAACAGATAGTTTAGAGAGTGATTTTTGATTTTTATTGGCGCAAGAAACGATTTCGGCTATACTGCGCCAAACATTTGCTTTAATTTCCATAAAATTTAAACAGTTAAAAATTTAAATTAAAGATATAATTTATATTTAAGCAAAAAAATTCACATTAGAAAAGTTTTTAAAAATTCATATTTAATTGTTACATTTTATTAAAAGGCAAAAGTGGGAAATACATTGTTGTGGGGTGTTACCCTCACCATGTCAAGCAAGGTCTTAAAATAACGGATAAATTTAAAATAAAGCATTAAGTAAAAATTAATTTGATACACGACAGAAATGTAAAATTTTGTATTAAAATTCAATTGAGTATGTTGGAAGATGTTTTAAAAGTTATTATTTTTTTTTTAATTCCGATTTTTTCTGTTACGAGTATTTACGTTTCCAAGCTTCAGTCTGCCACCATTCTTCTGAATTTTTTTTTATTTCTCCTAAGGAATTATTTTTTTTTTTGGTGATTCCACCTCTTCAACATCGTATATAAGCATGTTCTCGTCTGATGATTCCTGTAAAGGTGTGCTTTTTTTAAGTTTGTGAGGCGTCAATTGTGTATGTCTATTTCGGAGGTAATACTTCTTTTAGGACGCCTTTTCTTGCGGCTTTTTGAAGTTTGTTTTGCATCCTGGGAGAGGAGGATATAGAGGTTTCAGTTTCAAAAGCAGGACATGTTTCAGCTGGTAAGGGTGTAAACATTGATACATTGGAGGAAAAGACAGTGCTTTATTAGATGAAGTAAATTTAGCAGATGTAGAAAATTTATTAGGTGTGGTGGGAGTAGTATCAATTAAAGGAACAGATGGTTGAGATTCTGATGACGATGTAACTGTGACAGAAGATGTGAATGGTAAGATGTTTGCTTGAGTTGTGGTTGATGATTTGTTAAATACAGGAATTGTTTGCTAGCTACATTGTTAGCTTTGGAATGGACACTAAAGGTTGCAGTAGTTTTAAAGGCGGTCATACTATTTTCGTAATATTTTCATCAGTTTGGGTTGTTGTGGTTACAGTTGAGGGTTTGAGAGCTTGTGCGTATGTTTGGAACAATTGTGGAGCTATTAATTTCCGTGCTTCTACATATGAAATATTTCTATTTGTTTTAAATGCTTGCATTTCTGTTTTCCATTTTGAGCATAATTTTAAGTCTGATGAATGGGACTGGGAGCAATTAACGCATTTCGGCTCTAGAGTACAATCCGTGGAGGAATGTCCAACAGATGCACATCCAGAGCACGTCAATTGTCCTATACAGGCAGTTTGAGAGTGTCCAAACCTCTGACACTTGAAACAGCGCACAGGATTCGGAATGTATGGAGGGATTTTACAATTCAAATAACCAGCTTTAATGGTTTGGGGTAGTGTGGGGTTGCTGAAAGTTAAGATTAAGTGTATGGTTGGTATAACAGTTGTATCTTTTTTTATTGTGATTCTTCTGACCTGAATAACACCCTGATCAGAGAATCCATCCAGAATTTATGCATCAGGGGCGGTCAACAGGTCAGATTCGGAAATAACACCACGGCAGGAATTGAAAGTTTTGTGCGGACTTATCGTTAGAAGACTATTTAGAAAAGATTTAGCAAGAAGAAAGGACTTAGTTTGAAGAGCAGAGTTTGTTTCAATAAGTAGATCCCCGGAACGCAATCGTTTTACTGATTTCGGTTCTCCACCTATTCCTACGAGAACTTTTTGTATTGCAAAGGGCGATTTCTTCGACATCTTATTGTTTTTAAGTTAAAGTAATAAAAATCTCTCTCTCTCTGGCAGTCGTTGAAACTTTGTCAATGTTGAGAGTGGGTAACACAAGGCCTTTACCCGGGCACAGCTGCATTGGATCCATAGAAACGAGTACACAACTTTGTTCTGGCGTGCCTCCACCCACCACGGAGTCCAACAAGGGAGGCAGTTTGCCGGTCATCTGGCAAATACCAGGCACGGCGCTTACCCAGAGTACACCCAGAATATAGTGATACAGTCCAGGGTGAGGATCCAACGGGTAAACCCGACACCCCTTATCTAAAGCACTAACCCTACAGCAGTGTCTCTTCGGGGACATCGAAGAGACACTGCTACTACCAGCCGATTGACAGGAGCGGCCTCACTCCTGCCTCCGGTCTACAGTGAAGCGTGGGCCAAAGGTATTCCCAGGACACCATTTTCCTCCTTACGGGACGCCGCACACGGCAAACATGCGGGTTGAAAAACCAACGGTGTTAATGGAAAACAAATAAAGCAACATAATCAAAAAATTTAAAGAAATATACGAAAAAGGAAATAAACTTAATACAAAATGTAAACCATAATATGTTAGTAATAAAAATAAAGTTTTTTCAATAGAAAAAACACATTTTGAACAAAGTTCATTCATTAACATAGGTCTGTGGTCTAGACGGGAAAAGAAGAAAAGAAAAATGGGATGACAAGAAGAGGGTCGAAAATAGAGAAGGATTACTAGGGTACCCCGGATTCGTGAAGCCCGTGTTTACCAAAGACAGTAAACCCCTTGGGAAAAGGAAAAGATCACTAGGGTACCTTGGGATTGTGACACCCGTACTTACCTAAAGAAGGTGAGCCCCCTGAGGGGCAAGGAATTTTTGAGCCGAAATCAGTTAAAGAAATGAGATCTGGTGATTTACCTGTTGAAACTAAATCTGCTGTTCAATCCAAATCCTACTTATCTGCTAAAACTTTTCTTGGCTGTCCTCTTGTTAGTCCACATAAATCTCAACTCTCGCAGATGTGTCATTTCAGAACCTAACTTAAAGAGCCCTCCTGAATCAGAAATACTTGAAGGCTTCTCTGATCAGGGTGTGATTCAAGTCAGGAGAATCGCAATAAAAAAAGTTGCTGCAATTATTCCTACAAAACATATAATTTTAACATTCAAGAGCCTGAAACTTCCGCCTACAATAAAAGCCGGTTACGTAAACTATAAAATTCGTCCCTGTATACCGAATCCTCTGCACTGCTTTAAGATTGTCAGAGGTTCGGATGTTCACAAGCTTCCTGCCACGGACAACTAACATGCTCTAGGTGTGCATCTGTAGAGCATTCTTCTACAGATTGTACCCTAGAACCCAAATATATTAAGGTGTGTTGGAAACCTAAAATCTTCTTAATATGACAATTTTGAGATCTTTACATTTTCAAATTGTATATAGATTTTAACCATTCTAAAGATACCCCTGGTTTCTTTATATTGAATGTATTTTGGAATTCGGTATCTATGAGTGGTCTCTTAAGGAAAAAAACTCCTATCACAAAAAAGCAAATTACGCATAGAACGCGGTGGGTGCCAAATTATAAGGGGTGTGACCCAATGTAATAAAGGGACACGCGGGGAAGGGGTTCTTTACCAAGTCCACTTTAGTTAATTAAAACACGTATATTAAACAAAACAAACATTTAAATATGTAACTAGATAACTAACATCTAGCATAGAAATGAAAGAGATCGGAGCACATGCTCGTACGTCCTTACAGTTCCGAAACTTGGCCATTATTGAA
Organism: Trichonephila inaurata madagascariensis; assembly: GCA_019973955.1. NCBI lineage: Eukaryota > Metazoa > Arthropoda > Arachnida > Araneae > Nephilidae > Trichonephila > Trichonephila inaurata. Next base: position 68,545 of record BMAV01016555.1, read on the forward strand.
GATTGTTCTGTCTGCTAGAGAGCGTGACAGTCTTTCTACTGTTAATATGGGAAAAGTCTAAACAACGGGTGGTTACAATCTCTCCCTATGGATCCGAAGACGTCCCGGCAAGGAAACAGAATCAGAAGAATTAGCTGTTGTTGAGGGATAGATGGTTCCCCCGTAACAAAAAACGTCCTCCTAAAAAAACATGTAACACTATTAAACCTAAAATAGAAATTAAGATGGCGCCACATAAACCTAGGAAATCAGCTTCGGTAGAATACACAACAGATGAGGAAGATATGATCGTTTACGACATAGAAGAAGAGATGGAATCACCGAAGAATCGCAATACCTTAGGGGAAACAAAAAAGGATATTGTGAAATATACCTATATAACCCCTACGAAATATAAAAAGTGACATTTCTCAGTCGTCATATCTACATGTAATCTTCGCTTTATGTATAAATCTATTCATTAATTTTATACCTTGTTTGTCTTGGTAAGGGTAATCCCCCAGCAAAGAGTTTGTTTGCTTTTATCGTTAGAATACGTCTTTTATACTTGTTTTGATATTTTAAATTTTAAAGTGTATTATCAATGATTTTAGATATTTTAAGAATTGTTTTTTTTCATGTTTTAACGAATGTTTGGTGCAGCTTAGCCAGCTTTGGCTCTTGCGCCATAAACCCAAACACTCAAACTCCCCATCCAACGATATTCAACCCCGTTCCACATCTAATACTGTACGGGATTCCAAACAAAATTCAAAAACACGTATAAGAAAACGAAAAAAAGAACTACTTAAAAATTAAACGAAGAAAAAATATAAAGATGGCACCATATAGACGCAAAAAAGCAGCTCCAACAGACTACACGACGGATGAGGAAGACATGATCACATGACGTTGAGGAAAATGAACATGAACAGCATCCCGATCTTGTTAAAAAAGACGGCAAACAATATTTTGGAGAGGTTCGTTGCTTTTAACACCGACCAGACTTAGAAAATAACTTTTTCTGAATAATACCTATCGAACTTTGTGGGGAAATACCCCACCAATATTTGTTTTTAAATTTATGATTGAATTTTATAAAATTTGCGATTTTACCTTTTTTACCTGAAATTTAGTTAATCTTTTAATGATTTTATACTTTTGATGCTTCAACGAATGTTGGGCGCAGTATAGCCGAAATCGGTTCTTGCGCCAAAAAACCCAACAATCAATCAGACACTACACACACCGATATGTGAAGAGTGTCTGCGTGTTTTCCATGTACCGTCACCAATGACACAGATTTCGTTGCTTCCAGAAGCTGATATATCTTATTTTGCAGCATTCTTTATGGAGTCGTCTGCTGCTTCACATCTGGCCAAATTTAATTTTCTCAGGTTCTTTTCATATGCCTTTTGTGACACTGGTGGTGGCAAATCCATTACTGTACGAACATATTTTACACCAGAAAAACCTAGCCCTACTGTTCGCATAGCATATATTA
>BMAV01016555.1:103728-120513 GCA_019973955.1 Trichonephila inaurata madagascariensis
CGAGCTACTCACCTAGCTGACCACCCAGCTTCCATCATGCCGATGATTCTCCCCTCTCAAACTGCGACAGTTGCCCATTTTGTCTTCAAAAACGGCGTAATGGCATGTCTATCTCAGCTCTTGCTTTGTAAACGATTCAGCACACTCAAACAAGCTTTGGTTAACTGTTTTATAATCTACGGAGAACGACGTTAAACGCCCTCTACCGGCTATACGTAATAAGCAATGACGCTGCATTTCTAATCAATTGCATATCTCCCCGACATGTACCTTCATGCCAAGTTTCGTTATGATCCCGCAATTATTTCTTGGTACGCTAATTTTTTTGTCCATGAGTGTAAATTTAAAATGAGAACTAATAAGAAGTGAACAGTTATTTTATCAGAACAAAAAACTTTTAAATACATACATGAACCTGTAATTGCTCTAAAGACCCCACCAAACAAATTTTGTTTCCTACGATTCTAAGCCGCAACCGATTTTCAGTAGCATTAACATTGGGAAAAAAGTGCTGCTTAGATTCGAGTATATACGGTATTAATAAATTGATTACCATTTGAAAAGGAAATAATATTAATTAAATCTTCGAGATTTTCAAGCATTTTGTCTTTGCTGTCTTTATGTTCAAGTTTATCACTTTTAAGCCAGAGTTTGTTTTTTAATGTTAAGATGGGTTTCCAAACACTACAATTGATGAAATGTGACTTGAAGATGTTTGTGAAGTGTGTTAGCTGCCAAAGGCTACAGCTGTGTTTACTAATTTTGGTATACTCTCTGTTTTCTCCAAAATCGTCCACAAATATAATTATGTTTTCTTACTAATATACTATATACGTACAGTAAGAGCAATTCTTATTTGCTTTTTCTTACCTGGTGTTACAATTTTAATAGTCAACAATGTGTGTATACATACATAGGTTTTTTCATTTAAAAAAATCTTAATGTGGCATAACGTAATTTGTTATCTGTCATATGACTACTGTAATTCATTCTTCCTCGAAAAGTTTCTAAATCAAAAATTTTCAATTGGAAATATTTCGAAATTTGTATTAGTTTTATAAAACGCTTATTAAAAAATCTATTAACCCGCGATCACTCACGCGGGGTGTTCTGTACACCCCAGCAACAAGAAAATCCTCACAGGATTCTAAAAAGAATGTTCAGAACCACGATTTTTTCTGTAGCTGCACATTTTAAGTCATTGAACCTTCAGGCCTGATGCAATTCTTCTTTCTCGAACGATTGGAATGTAATGACCTTCAAAAGTTTATCTGGGGGGCTGAGAACTCCCGCGAGAAGTTAAGCATATGTATACAATCTGCTCTCAATGTTTGGAAAATGATTAAAATTTTATTTTCTATACTTTCTACAATCATTATCTCATTAATTATAAAGTATATTTATTATACTGGTATATACGTTTTACTGGTTTATGAAAAAATACAAAATTATGTGTTTTAAAATGAAAATTTTGTATGTTTAGTTTAAGTTAATGTTAGTCACATTTGTATGCAATAAATTTAATAATTTTATTTGTATAATACAAAAAACATCTTGTACTTTATAAATATGTATCATAATGACTTAATTTTATTTTTATAATTAAAATTTTGGGGTGTTCTATGCACTCCGCGAGTAACGACGGTAGCAAAAACAGGCGCGAGTGACCGCGGGTTAATTATAAAATTCCTGGATTTTAATAAGTTTTAGACCATGCTTGGGGGAAAAAAATGAGAACATTCGAATCTTGTACCAGTGATGGCAGAAAAGGAGGCATGCCTTTAAATAGATATTATTTCACGAGCAGAAGCATGTGAACGCGACAGCCAACTGGTCATGGTCGCTCGAACTTGTAGTGGCGTTGTCGAATCTGGTTGCCACTAAAACCAAGCCGTATAGAGGGGATGATGTGCATTAAATCTGTCGAGGCTCTAAGTCAAGGGTACTCAACCTTTTTTTTTTTTTGCTGGGTCGCATACATATGTTAACAATTTCACGCGGGCAGCATCATGAGGATAAAAAGGTGGGGAAGGGGGTGAAAATGTGGAAAATTGATAAAAAATATTTTAACTCCTGGTTTGCTTTTTTTAACTACTGTTTTTTATATTTTTTATTTGTGTCACTATCACTGAATTAGAAGCATTTAATAAACACTCCTTCACAATTTCTGCATCAGTAAACGGTTTCATATGATTACCAATAATATAACAAGCTTCATGAGATGTCTTCGTTACCGCTGTGACATTACCATTGACAAAACACTTTGTTGCTGTCGCAAAGATTATTCATGAAATCCTATTTATTAACTCTTGAAAGAGGTCTTCGAGGAAAAGTGTCATTGAATGTGATTCCCCTGTTTATTGGTATTTTTTAAATACGGTACTTTCGTGACAAATCATATTTGGTTTTCACCACAAAACAGTCAACCTCCCAATCGTCTTGATGTATTTTCTTCAAATATTTTTCGCTTGCAAGATGTGAAAGATAGTTAAAAATTAGTTCCACCCATAAAACTGTCACTATACTCCACTGTTGTTCGTTATCACTAAACGTAACCGTTACAAATGAAAAAGAATATCAATTCGCACTCGTATGACATTGACAGCAAAAAGCAAAATTTATATTTTGATTTCTTGACACCAAATTTTTGATATATGTTTTTAAATAAGTGAATTTTTCAGAGCAATGGGCACTGACCGGGCCACTTAAAAAGGCTCGATGAGCCGCAGGTTGAGTATCGTTGCTCTAAGTCCTTCCATTGGCGTGATGCAAGAGAGGGGAGTGCCAACTCAGGTGTCTTCCTCGTCACTTGACCGAAGCTCCAAATGACGAGGTCCATTGCCAATAGCCCTGGTGTAGCTTCTGAGTGCAACATTTATAGACAATCAACCAAATAAAAAACCCATTAAATTATTTTTTAACTGAATAACATAGTATGAATAGAGGGAAATATTGCTAACAAAGAATAGATTATTTTTTTTTATTCATAAAAAAAATATTGATATTAATAAATTAAGCTCACACAATTACTTGAAGTTATTAGCAATTGCAGTTAAAGGAAGTCAGTACATATGCCCGAGAATCAAAAATATTGCAGTTATTCAATTAGATGTGAAAACAAAAGAGCACATTTGGATACATTCTACATTGGGAGTGAATTGTTCTCACGAATATAAGGATTGAAACATAGAACGTCAATCATATGCTCTCACGCGTTCTAAAGTATATTCTGAAAACAAACAGTCTCACAGCGTGTTTCAAAAGAATTTATTCGTGCATGAAATCCGCGCATTATTCAAAGAATCAAATTTGATCATTCAATGATAATGAAAGAAAAGATTTCATAAGTTAGTGAAGCTTACGAAAACAATTCATTTATCTGTGACATGGTTTGAAATTTATCGATAATCTCACGAGATGAAATCATTGGTATTATCTATACTTTTGACTGGAACATATATCTAAAATATAAATCTACAATCATACTCTTTGATTTTCTTGGTTTTGTTTCTGTTCTCTTAGAATTGTTTCAAGAGTAAATCTTGCGTGAAACTCACAACAAAATTTCTTGCTTCACACAAATATTACGTCACTGTTACATTTAGTTAGAAAACTTCTCAACAGATGGCGCCTGTACTCATTCAGATCGCTGGATGTACCATAATACAGAGCTTCCCAACCTTTTTACCGTCGCGGACCGGTCAACGATTAACTATTTTACCGTTGTTCGCTGAGGGTGGGACGTTGATTACTTTTTTTATAGATTGTTTTAATTTAATAATTATAATTTTTATAATTGCATTTTTGAATATGCCTTCAGAACAAAATACAGTTACATCCAAGAATGAATATAGAGTGATTTCCATGGAGAGTTGCATAAACCTGAGAGAAATACACCATAATAAATAAAACGGAAATAATTTGTTTCTTGGACGGCCCGGTACCATTTGATCCACCAACCCGTACCGGTTCACTGCCCGGGGGGGGGGACCACTGCCATAATAAAATGGAAGAATTAAGTTTTATAAAATGGAATATAAGCTTAAAATATTTACTCATTCAGAGGACTATATAATCTAAGCACAGATAAACACAGGCCGAAAATCATCTCGAGGTAGGCTGAAGGAGAGGAATTTTATGTTACTGATTAATATCAGACCTAATTTTAAGATTTTAAACGAATGATTAAAACACATGAGAATCAAATCAGTATCTCATATATTTAAAAAAAAGTTAATTAAATTGTAAAACTAAGTTTTATCCTACTTTTCACTTTACCATGCGAATTAAAACAAAGGAAAAGAAGCAGGCATTTTGGGCTTGGGAACTACAAAAATCGAAATAAATCATTCTTAAATATTTTGCTTTTCACGATTCAAATAAAGTTCGTTATTTTAAAAAATGTGTGATAAATATTTAAAAAAATACCGTATTTACTCGAATCTAAGCCACCGTCGATTCTAAGCCACACCCCAAATTCTTAAAATATTTTTTGTGAAAAAATGTTGTCATCGATTCTAAGTCGCATGGCCAATTCTGTACACGTTTTTGAGGGGAAAAAAGTGTGTTAAAGGGGCTCATCTACATCTGATACTTAAGTTGTTTTTTTTTTAATTTAATGAGAAAGAATAAGAAGTTTATAGTTAATTTATTTTACTAGCATTAAAAACTTTCAAAAACATACATGAACCTAAATTACTCTAACCGTTAGTATCATGTTTCGAAAATGATCCGTCACTCCCATTGTCACAACTGACTTCGATAATGATGTCGGCGTCACCATTTTCCCACATGATGTCGTCTTCCGTGCCATCCAATGCAATTGTTATGCAACATTTTTTTTAAAAGGATGTACTATAGAAGAATGTAAGAGAATTATTAAAGATTTTTCAACATTTATTTGCAAAAATTACATAATTTTGCTTACGCCATCGACATATATTCGTTTCATCCACGTCAAATTTCCACTGGCCACGGCTCTGTTTCAGTTTTTTTTTTCTGCATATAAAATTGTCTCCCTTCTCATACTTGCGTCATGCTGAACTCAATTCTTCTAAGGAAATCTTTCATGTTCAGGGGATTAAAAAAAAGCGCATACAAAAATATTTCCTAAATACGAGCAGACAACGATGTTTAGGATAGACTGAATACTGGAGATAATCTGCTGAATGGGATAAATCATCGATGCAAATGGCCAGAATGGACTTACATTTTTCCTTTTGAAAGGGATGGAAACTCAATTTCCCACATCCAACAAATGCTTTACCTTCGATTCTAAGCCGCACCCGATTTTCAGTAGCATTTTCACGAGAAAAATAGTGCGGCTTTGATTCGAGTAAATACCGTGGATAACGTATGATAAAAACTTTCACATATTTTGTCCTCCTTTCAAAAATCTATAGTGATTACACATACCTACTATACGGTTAGTCTTAACCAATCTATGATTCCTTGCTCTTAAATGTTTAAATAGAAATCACATATACACTGAGTGACCAAACGTAGTTGCTCCTAGATATTAATAGAAAATGTAGGGATAGTGAAGCATCAATTGCAAGATGTTGTGCGAGAAGAAATGAGGGAAAACATGATTTAACTACATTTGAACGTGGGATGGCTGTAGGTGCTAGAAGCGTCGGAATGAGTATCAGTAAAACGAATGCATTTGTGAAGTGTTCAAGAACAGCAGTTATTTACAGGGAGTGGATTCCCAAGCCGAAAATTGAGTCTTAACATCAAGCTTGGTATCCTCACAGGCTACTGAAAATTTACTCGGAAAAAAGAATTGCGAAAGTTCTCCAATCTAACAGAAGAACAACTGTACTTTAAATAGCAGGGAATTTTAATCAAAGAGCAAATGCGAAAATCTTTGAACTAACTGTTCACTGCATATTACACTGGATAGGTTATGGTAGCCGACAATCCGTTCGAAAGCCTCTACTGTTGGCCGGGAACAAGAAAACACATCTCCAGTTAGCGAAGGAGCAAAGGATTGGACTGTAAATAACTGAAAAAGGGTCATGTGGTTCGATGAATTACTTTTTCAATTACACTATTTGGATAGCAGGGTGCGAGTATGAAGGGGGAAAAATGAAAATATCCGCACTACATCTCAACACTGCTACAATTCTTCAAGCTGGTGTAAGCAATATTATGGTTTGAGGGACGTTTTCTTGGCATTGCATGGTGCTTTGATTCATGTGGAAGAACGTCTGAATGTCCAAAGGTATTTACATATTATCACAAATAAAGGACATCCTTTAATATTATTTAAGTATTTTGTGTGAGATGGATTTTTTTTCAGCAGGACATTGCTCCCTATTATACAGCTGATATTGTTCACGGATGGTTCAAAGAGCATGATAGAAACTTTACCTTGCTTAGTTGACCCGCACAATCACCAGATCTCAATCCAATGGAAGAATATGTGGGATGAGATCAAACGGGGCATTTGCCAACTGGATCCAGTAGCATCCAGTCTGAAGGCACTGAATCGGATATGGTCTCAAATTCCTCGTACCACATACCAAAATAGAGTCCATGCTAAGAAGAATCCTTGCAGTATTAAGGGCAAAATGTGGTTCAGTATAGTATTGAAGGGATGGTCGTAATAAATTAACCACTCTATGTAAATATGTACTATGGTTAAAGATCTATTACTAGTACATGAATTATCAGGAATACAAAATTCATAGTTCAGATTTAAAAAATCATCAACATAACCTATTTGAATTGCTAATAAATCCTGCAAACTATGCGAAACCATCCTGTTCGAGCTCAGACTTTCGCACTGATTGACTGATTATTAACCTCGCATTTCGAAGCAACGCAAGAACTATTGGCGACGGATTTCGTTATTTTGAACCTCAATTAAATGACAAAACTGGCACGTGCCATACTCCAAACTTTCACATCAATTCAAACACATTTAACTAATAAAATTTCAGAGCAAAATATAATCTGTTATTTTTTATTGGTAGGGATTAAATAAAAGCTATTTAATTGTTCAACTAAAATTATTTAATTTTATAAAGATACAAAATTTGCTTTAAGAAAAACTGAAACAGTCACATTTACCTTGAATTACAAATCTGATTGCGCGAAACATCTATGGCAAAAGACAATAAAAAAACTTTATATAACTATTCACTTACCTTATTTCAAAACATCATCTCAACCCTGTAATATACCATGGTCTTATAACACAGTACAATTTAATATATTTAGGATATTCTAGAGTTATTTCAGTTCTATGTAAAATTATAATTTAGTATATTGTCAATCAATGGCATTAATTTTCTATGTTTATTATATTTTTAAATTTGCTTCAACGTTTTAAATATATAAAGTATTCTCCGATATTTTAAAAACATGTATTGCTATCGTTATTAGAATTTAATAAAATAGTCATAAAACTTTTAAAAATATTATGAATAATATAACACAACGTTAGAATTATTTTCTTTTTTAATAGATTCACTTATTTTAATCAATAATATAACAAAAATATGGATTATACTTACCATGCGCGTTCTCATACTGAGTCTGAATTCATTTCAACTCTTTATACAACCCCTAATAATGGAGGAGCATATAATTTTTAAAATATTATTCATACTCGGCTCTACAATTCTCTCTTTGTAGTACACATCTAATTTAGCATTTGAGTTTCCAGAAGCTATGCAGACTTTTTTTCGAGCCTTACGCATCTTTATGTGACCTTGACGAAGAACATGTGTGATCTGTTACAAAAACTCTCAATCTTAATAAGATTATTAATCAAAACATTTCACTTGCACGCCCTTTTGCAACCTATAATTATTCTTATACAAATTGAATGCTATGAACAAGAGTATTACTTTTTTCGCTATGAAATGCAGAAAAAAAAATTTCCTAGTCAGAAACTAATAAATATAATGCAATGACAAATAACAACTTGTCCACAGCAACTTTTCTTTGTATTATTCCAAGAATCATTTGCCTAAATGTAATGTACGATGTACTACAAGTTGTACATTGCATTACATTTGGACCAAATGCAGATATTCGTATGAATTATCTCTTGTTATACTTCATCCATTTCATACGGACTCTTAGATTCTTTAATTTACTGCGCTAATAAAAAAAGAATTCTGATTTGAAAATTTTCTTTATTATTTTTTTTTTATTTAATAATGGGAAATAATAGAAAGTGCCTTGTTTTTTACTTGTCTTGTTTGTCTTGTGTGTTTTGTATTTTGTTTATTATAAATTAACACTTCTGAACTAATATAAGATAATTGTCACATTAAAAGACTAATGTATTTAACGTAAGACTAAATTTTTAGAACCAGGCCTTCTGAACCAGACGTTTCCAACCATCTCCACTTGCTGCCAAACATCTCCAATTCCTTAAAGCAGCGTTTCTCAAACTATGGGGCGCGCCTCCCTAGGGGGATGTGAGAACACCACAGGGGGGGGGGGGCGCGAGCATATTAAAAGTTCGAAAACAAAACATTATTTTTAAAAAATTATTAATTCATTGAAAGTAAACAAACAAAATACATTCTGACATAATAAAAAATAAAACACACTTTTACACTGATATAATACACTTATAAATGTATCAGTACTGCACAATGTATCTCTTACAATTAATTTCAAATTAACAATACTAAACTAAGAACAAGTTTAATAATTACTAGTGACCCTACGGGCTTGACATATATAAAATTATATGGAAAACTTAGCACTTATCTTTATAATTTGTACTGTTTATAATTAATCCTTTAACTGTGAATTAAAAGTTCGCGATTCACTTCCCAAAGCCACCATTTTCCACGTAAACGTGCGTATGTGATAAATTGGGAAGAGGGAGGGGGAGAAAAGGAATAAATAAGTAAATCTATCGCAAACACTGTCAATGTCCTTTCATTGCATTCCAAAGTAATTTTATTGCGTTCGGAATAATTTTATGAATAGCAGCGCATAGAAAAGATAGTATTTCCACAAGACATATATGTACGTCAGGTGCAATTAACTCTCTGGCTGAGTAAGGCGTTTATATACGCCGTTAAGAGGTTAAAGATCTATTGTAGATTTAGCATCCAAGTTATAGTATTATTGAATTCAATACATTGTTATTTTATGGAAGGGGGTGCGAGAAAAATTATGATTTAATATTGGGTCGCAAGTATTGAAACTTTGAGAAGCACTGTCTTAAAACAGTGATCCCCAACCTTCCGGACACTTTGACCTCAGGGCCTTGGACCCAACCAAAGACCGGTACCGGACCTTCCAAGGAATATTGTTATTTCTATTTTATTTACTGTGGTGTGTTGTGAATTATAGGGACCAGCTGATCTGAGTGGGTGGAGCGTAGCTGTCACCACGCTTAGACCCCACGTGGTCTATCTCGACGAAAACCATATGTAATGGATTCTGCCTCAGTGTTAATCTTGAACTTGGCTTCGGCATAACAAGGTGTGTCATTGTTTACTAGGATTTTTATCTCGAATATTAAGATTTTTCTATAGTATATTTCAGTCTAATATTTTAACTTGATGATTAAAATTTTGTAAGATTATTAAGTTTTGTTTTTTATTGAAATTTATCGAATGTTATCAATAAGCCAAGGAAAAGAAAAACTTGATCTCCAGAATTATTTGATTAACACCACACACGCGCCAGCAGTATCAGTATTATTAATGTTATCGTTTTTTCATGGTGTATTTCGCTCGGATTTGTGCGGCTTTCCCATAGACGAGAGGTTAACCTGAAGCTAAGAAAGGTTAATAGAGTTTGCACAACCCCGGGGTCCCGAAATCCAGGGGTGTTTCTTCAAATGCCGAAATTTCGTGATTAAAATAACTTATCCCGGGTTTTAATTTTTGTCTGAATTATGTTTTAAAATCGTTTTCTCGTCAAAATTTTCTAAGAATTTAACCCTCTAAGCGGTCTGCACTTAGTCTTGCCATTCTGGAGATGCCTCAAAAATGCACCGCACATATTTTTTTTGCTTTCAGGCGGGGTTCTCAAAAGCGGTTGAGCCGTATTTTTAAGAATGCGGCTCGGCCGCTTTTGGGAATCTTGCTTGAAGGCAGAAAAAGCATCTCTGGAATGGCGGAAGTTTACGTGCAGACCGCTTGGAGGGTTAATTTTAGAAAATTTATATTTTTCTTATGAAATACATACGTATCAATTTGTATACAAAAACCATTAAGTGTAGCAGAAGAACTAGATTAAGTTATCAAAGAAGGATATGCGCCAATGCAGCCTATTAGATTTCAGACACTTGTCATCCAAAGTTCAAAAAGAAATGTCTCTTTCTGAAAATGGAGAGAGACGGGTTGACTACCTGAAAAGAACATACTCCTATTTCATGACAATAAAGCCTACTAGTGCAGGACCTGAAAGAGCATTTTCTTCGTCAGGACAATTTGTAACAAAAATAAGAAGCCGTTTGAACGATAAAACGCTGAACGAGAAGTGTTTTTTAAAAGCTTATTTACAGAAGCGCAAGAAATGAAGAAATATGTTTTTAATTTCATTATGTACTACTTTTTATTTGTCTTTTTATGATGAATTTAAGTTTTGTTTTGATTTGTTTCAATAAATAATAGTATTAAACCAAATTTTTAACTATGTTTTTCTGTTTTATTATGTAATTTCAACTGCTCTAACTTGTAAGTATTTTTCGTAAATAGTCCAATCTGGTACCGGGATCAATCCTGGAATTCCTGCATTTGGATAATGTAATCCCGAAATCCCGGGATTGAAAATATAACACGGGTTTGCAAACTCTAGATTTCACCTAAAAGCACTCCAATGTCATACATCCACAAATAACCGTGATATATAAAATATAAACAATCAATGTCCCTCCCCTAGTGAACCGTGATAAAATTATGAAATGTTTATCGGTCCACGGCAATTAAAAGGTAGGAAGTATTGCCTTTAAGGACCAAACCATTCTCATCTACAGCATTAATAGATCAAAATCTAGATCTTCCTCTCAGAGTGGCGTAGCGGAAAATATTCGGGCTCCCTGCAAAATCAGGTTTGGGGCCCCAAGTCGGATCTTGCAAAGGGTAAGAATTTGTCTTCAGTCACGCTTTGGTCCTCTTAGAATCCCGCCCCCCCCCCCCCTCCCCGCGATGCAGGGGTTGCGGGCGTGTACGTTACGCCACTGCTTCCTTTTCTTATAGTGTAACATGGTCTAGCAGAAAAAATGTTAGTGTCGTTAATACGGATAGCATGATCAGTTCAATTGAGGCGGCTTATTTTAATTTAATGATCAATATCTGGCTGTTAGAACATTTTGCATAATTTTGTGGTGCGTCATCTACGCCATACCATTTTCCCGAATTCTTCCACAAACATTTCTCAGGACCTTGCTTTCAAAAGTACCCCAAATCCGTTTCTCCTTCATTAGAATTGTCCAGGTCTCCGAAGTTTAAATCAAGACTGTCGATGGATTAGGATCTCGTAGAGCAACAACTTTGTCTTTCTAGATAAAAATTTAGATCTAAGCTAATGCTGCAATCCATAAAATAGATTTTAGCACAGCAACAGTTCTTTTTATTTCAGGTAGGATATCATTGGGATTTTTTTAACATTGATTTCCGATGAATGAACTCTGTAACCGCTTCAAATTAATAATCCCCAATTAAAAGATGAGTTGAGATGTAAATATTTCCTGTATTAGTCATATAACATATAAACTAATTAGGCTTAAAATACAACAAATTAGGATGATGTTATCTAAAAAAAAGACATTGTGTTACATTCAATATTCAAATCACCGTTTCAATAAAATCTGGTAATTTAAAGCAAAAAATAATAATAACATCATCTTATGTTTGAACAAATAATCATAGTGTTTTTTTTCATCTGGATATCAATTTCATTAAAGCTCACATAAAGTAATCATTGATGGAACTACACCTTGTTAAAATAAGGAACTACAGAACCATATCAATGAAATAAAGAATTTATTTTACAAATGTGGTTCTTATAATAATCAATTACAAATGCTTATTTTGAATTTCAGCATTTATCAATGAATAAGTGAAACACTTTATTCCAGAGGAATGTTCTTAAACTCTTCTTGAAATCCAATGTATCGTGATCCCAAAGATTTAGATACCAATAGAGTAGAACCATTTATCCTGTCTTCTAAAAGTTTCATCACGCCCTTTGCCATTACTTCAGGGCTGAAAAAAATAGAAATGAACTCATTGAAATACACGTACATTAAATAAGTTCATTATATTTTTTTAAATGAAAAGCTTTTTTTATAAAAAAGAATTACGATTTTATTTTTAAATATATTTTTTGAATACAAAATACTAACTCACACATATTTGAAAATTAAAAGTAATTTCACAGTTTCATAAGAAACAAAAAATAAGTCTCTGTTTCATTAGTCTCCGTTTCATCATTTCATTCCTATTGTAGCGATATCTACTTAAGCCAGTAAGAGCCTCCAGACAAGAGTGATCACTTTTGCCTAGTGGTATGTTACGTGCTTACGGAACCGAACGTCGCGGGTTCTGTCCTCCGGATATGCAACCACTACATGTTTAATGCTACGGCATTAAGGCTGTCTTCGCTTAGTGTTAAAGAACATAACCCGAATTTGGATTTTTTTTTTCAGATGCAAAAGAAACGAAACATTAATTTTATGTTCTGGCTTCGCTATTCTACAGAGAGCAGCATATTTTACCATACTTCTCATTTTTGTCCAAGTTGATCCATTTTTACTGGCATAAAATGTGTTTCGCATTTTTTCTCTTGTACCGTAATGATAAGTGAACTATCCCTTTACGCAATGAAAATAAATTTTAATTATTTATAGAACATTTTTAAAATTTAAAAACACTATGTGATAAGCAGATGTATGAATTACAATGCTGCAAATTTTCTTGAAACATTTTTCTGTCTGAAAATATGCTCCTCGTTTAGTTTGGGTCCTTGTACATTTGGCGAAGTCAGCCTTAACTGACTTTTGCAAATCTTTGCTTGCTGAAAACTTTCCGTATATGAAGAAATTTGCTGGGACAATGCTCTTTATATTTTAGTTGACATATATACAAGAGCAAAATTTTCTTGCATGAGGATCAGCAAGAGTAAATATAGATACAAATTGGCTGACAAACTTGCAGGATATGATGAGAATTTCAACAAGCAATCTCATTACTGATTTCGAAATAATTGTAGAAAAGAATGATAGGGTACATTTGTCTTATTAAGCTGATTCTAAAGCTAAATGGGCTTGTAACTATATATATCAGTGCTTCTCAAAATTTCGATACTTCCGACCCAATATTCAATCACAATTTTCATCGCGCTCCCCTCCATACAATAACAATCTATTGAATTCTATAGTTCTGTAGTTTGACACGCTACAACTACAATACCGCTTTAAACTTTTGAGTGCCACAGGCGTATACAAACGCATCTCTCAACCAAAGCGTTAATTGCCCCGAACGTATATATACGTCTTTCCGAAGTACAATCTGTTCTATGCGCTGCTATCCATAAAATTATTTTTTAGGCTTTGGAATGCAATAAAGGGACCGTGACATGTTTGAGAAAGATTTACTTATTTAAGAGAATTTGTTTATTTATTCCTTTCCTTCCTCTCCCCCCCCCCAGTGCATCACATACACGCACCTACGTGGACAACGGAGGCATTGGGGAGCGAATCGCGTAACTCTTAATCGGAAGCTAAGGCATGAATTATAAACCGTACAAATGATCGAGATAAGAGTTAATTTTTGTATAAAACTTTATATATATGACAAGCCCATGGGGTCACGGGTAATTATGAAACTTGTTCTTAACTTAGTATTGTTAAATTAATTATAAAATACATTGTGCAGTACTGATACATTTATAAGTACATTACATCAGTGTAAATAGGTATTTTATTTTTTATTATGTAAAAATGTATTTTATTTGTTTACTTTCAGTAAATTAATTAATTTTTTAAATAATCTTTTGTTTTTGACTTTTCAATATGCTCGCGCCCCCCTTGTAGAGTTATCGCGCCCCCTAGGGGGGGGCGCCCCACAGTTTGAGAAACACTGATATATATGAAACATCGAAAAGAGTAAATTGAATGAAAAAAGTTGCAGCCTTCCGGTATCTTCCACAACGTGGCTCTCAAGCTAAAACAATTGCCACAGGCGTAGCTAGTTCCGAGTGGGTCCTGTATCAAAATTCCTTCGGGGCCCTTATTTAGATATAAGTACCCTGTTAGTGGACTATATACACACATGATGGGCAAACGTATCATTGATACGGTGGCAGCTACGCTCGGCGCAGCCCACGCCTGGAGTCTAGTTTTATCTGATATTCTTTCTGATAACAATCGATTCTTTCATCTGGTATGGAACCAAAATTTATCAAATTTGATTGCTTGCCAATTGAGAGTCTAAAAAAGTTATCAAGAATACGTTGGGCTGCAATTTTTATAATTAAAATAAGGATGGTAGATTATTAATCAATTTATAATTTTATAGAATAAGAAGTTGCATGTAAATCTCATTTAGCTGCTAATTGCAATTTCAATATGTATTTAGTGTAAAAAAATTATCTTTTTAAATAAAATGCTTAATTACTATCGTTGAATCAAGAGCTATCTCCCCTTCTTCTGAATTTTAAACATTCTTGATGTAATTTCTTTTTATTCTCAGCAATATTGAAGTATTTTTCAAGTTAAATACTTCAAGTTTTCAAGTTCAAGTATTTTTCATAGTTAAACTTCTACTTATGGCACAAGTGCCAATGATGATATGATTAAACTGTCCTTATCGATTGAATAAAAAACATATCTAATTTGAAGTAGAAATTAAATTAAGAAAGTATTAATTCTTAAGTGTACCTGAGAAGATTTGTTGTTTTATGAGAATATAAGGCTTTAATTATTATTCTAATCTTACGGAGGATTTTTTTAAATATATATAAATGATGTAAAATTAAGGAAGTTGTAGAAGGAAGTATAATTATTTCTTGAAGTATAAATACCAAAGTGGGTATTATTAATGCGAGAAAAAGTGAGACATTGTAAGGAGAAGATTTTCATGATCTACAAGTCTATCTAAAACTACAAAAAAATAACTTTCTGATTAAGAAATAATTTTTCAGTATATATATATATGACGCGGGGATATTACTTATTAAGTTCACTAGATATATAATAGATAATCAGGGAATAAGTTTTTTTTTTTAATTTTTGTAAATATAGCAAATGGCAGTCACAATAATTTCCTTCGAAGAGATTTTCTAAATAAAAAACAATACCTGCACAAGTCTCTGTTTGAAATGTCTAAACCTGGTACCAATGTATTTGTTTTTGTTGATTTTATGAGATCTGTATCTGTATAAGATGGACAAAGAGCTGCAAATAGGATGCCCTCCTTCTCTAAATGATATGGAAGCTATAAACAAAAACAAAAAACAAAAAAACAGATTAAACACTAAAGGGATAAAAATTTTATTATATCTAAGAGCAACTCAAAAAAGACTTAAAGCCTATTTTTGATCCTCAATCCAGTGATTTCTTCTTTAAATATCAACAATTAGTTTTTAATTATTCCATACTGTCAGCAATTTTATTATTTATTTATGAATATACACAAAACTGTATTACGCCCATTTTAATTTTGATTCTCCCACCTTGAGTTAGATTTAAATGATACAGGAGAAAGTTTCTCTCTTTATATATATATACAAGGTATCCGACCAAAAAGTATCCGACCTTTGGCCAGAAAAAATATCTTAGTTACTTTACGGGATTAGGATTTAAATCGAATTCAAAGTAGGTCCCTTGTGCTTTCACACAGTTCAACATTCCGTACACTGCCGAAAACACTTCTGGAAGGTTTCTTTTGGTAGGGTGTTCGACTCCGCCGTCGCGTTCTGCCTTATCTCATCTCTACTTTGAAAATGGGATCCTTTCAATGGTTTTTTTTTCATTTTCGGGAACAGCAGAAGCCGCAAGAAGCTAGGTTCAGCATGGATAGCGTCCAGTAAGTACTGTGCAACTACTAGACGGAGTTTTTCTGTTCCACCGACAGGAGCTTAGGAACAAATTTCACAACCACTCTGAGCATGATCACACAAAATTGCTTGTGAAGAACCCAGTGGTGTAACGGAGAATATTAGGGACCCCTTGCAATGTCAAGCTGGAGCCCCAAGCTGGTTTTTACAAAGTATTGCGTACTTGGCATCAGTCAGGCTGTGGGCCTCCTAGAATTCTGCCTCCCTGTCCGCGATGCGGAGGTGTGCGTTACGCTAATGTAAAGAACCTGTACTGATCTCTACTTGTTAAGAATCTCGTATGGTCAAACAACGATCTTTCATTATCAGATTTTCCACCTTTGCAACAACAGCTGCATTTCGAGTAGATTGTGGCTTCCCAGAACGTTGGTCACTCTCTAAAGACGTGCGGTCACTTCTGAATCGGTTAAACCCCTCTTTAATTTGTGTGGCGCCCCCCCCCCATAGCATCGTCTCCAAACACTTGCTGGGTCTTACGAATTGTTTCACTTAGAAAATCACCAAGCTTTTGACAAAAAATTTGATTCAGTACCTCTGCTCAAGTCGTTCAGTCATCTTTAGAGAAATAAAAATCCGATGAATACGTATAACAACACCTCACTCAACTGCCTGCAGGAAACAACTGGTACACTGAAACAAAGGGGGAAAATTCAAACATGTTCATTAAGATGTCACCTCCCACTGTGCACAGTGGCGTCGTTTTAGAGTCTCTACTTTTAGCGGAAAAATTTAAGGTCG
>BMAV01016555.1:126225-147922 GCA_019973955.1 Trichonephila inaurata madagascariensis
TATATATATATATATATATATATATATATATACATATCTTTCCAAAAATTAAAATTTTATCGTATGCATTGTACGATAATATAAATAAAGATAGCAATTGAAAGAAAAGCAACCCACATACAATAATATTAATTCTTTATTGAAATTCTACAAAATATTATTTTTATTAAAATCAGGCCGTGCTTAAACTCTCCTTTCACAAATTGCCTCTTTTGATCTTACTCAATAAAAGCTTTGAGCTCTTCTGGAACGTCAATGTAGTTATATCCATCAAGAGTTACAATCAAAGTGGATCCATTGATTTTGTCTTCCAAAAGCTTCAGAACTGCTTTGGCTACGTATTCGGGGCTGAGAAAAACAATCATGTATGATTATTGACAGAAAAACCGTGGTTTTTAGCGCATCGCACTGCGCTGAATTTTGTATTAAGAGCAATTTCTTTTTTTAGCACGACGTATTGCACTAGATTTTATTGGAAGATAAATAGAAATACAGTCGGACCTCTATATAACGAAGTCTCTAAATCCCGAAAAAAAGTTCGTTATATTGAAAATTCACAATTTATTAGAGATTCATCTTTTAATTTTCTTTATAAACCACATAAAACAAGTTTTAAATTCATACACTATATATTTAAAAAAGTAATTATTCACGCCTTTTTGAAAATTAATATATATTTATTTTATACATCTTACCTATCAAAAAAGAAAAAAGAAAAGAAAAACTGCAAGAAAAGTTTCTTGATGCCTTTATCCCCTTCCTGAAGAATTAAATTTTTTTCTTTGATTCTCAAGCACTTACGTTTTGACATTTTTGAGCTACAAGAAACGAAGTTACAGTACGACTGATCAACAATACAAATGAACGGTGACTAGTTCAAGGACACGAGACTCCCCTAAGGGTAAAAGCGGATGTCGAAGATGTTTCACTGAACTGGACAATGGGGATTAAAGGTTGCACTTCTTGGATTAAATGCCTAGAATTACATTGCTCTCGGTGAGTTAGGACACCAAATAAAACCAGTTAAAGATTTATGACTACCATAAAATGTGTTAAAAGAGAGAATAGCTTGAAATTTCCAGAAATAATTTTAAAATAGGAAGAAAAAAATTGAATCACAATAAAAAAAGTTCGTTATATAGAAAATTCACTTCGCTATTGGGAGGTTATTTTACGAAGAAAATCGTGAAATGCTCTTGGTTCCAGGTAAAAGTTCTCTATATAGAAAAATTCGCAATATAGAGGTTCGTTATATGGAGTTTCGACTGTATATTATACCTACCTCATTAAATCAGTACGCTTTGTAAAGTCTGCGCCTTGTATAAGAGTTACCGCTGTTCTCAAAAGATCTGTATTAATAAATGAAGGACATAATGCAGCAAAAGTTATTCCTTCCTTCTTGAAATGATATGGACGCTAAAAATAAATAACGTTTAGTGTACAAATAAGTAATAGAAACAAATAAATGAATCTCATGATAAACAAAGTAGTTTTTCGATTATATGAAGAACTCAATATTTTTTTATATATTTATATCTTATGTATGCGCTTTATTCTCCTAAATGGCTTTAGATTGCTTCTTTAGGGAACTCGGTAGCTCTAACAAATAGCAAAGAAAGAGGAAATTATATCTTTAAGAACATGCAATGTAATAAGTGCTAAACGTGTGCCCATACTAAAGAGGCACAAGGGATTTTACACAAATTAAATCATTACTTAAAAACTGTAACTGATTTTATTATTGCTTTACGTTTTCCAAGTACCTTTAAAACTAAAATACACAAAGTAAAGAAATTATAATTTGTAATATAAAAAGCTATGCACCAAGGACTTATCCGAATGTGACGAAATCCGGCAGATATGATGTACATAAGTCTGCTAACAGTATCATAAAATGTGAATGTTGTCATCAGGAAATATAATTATGCAAGAGCAAAATAAATTAATATTGTATTAGTCCACGTATAACCCTGATGCATCCTATTATTCAGTGAGATATTGAATAGAAGAGTTGGTAAATATCCCCTGCATGATCACTTACCATACACATTCCAATTAGCAATTTAAATTGGCTTGATCCGGATGCTATCAGAGATATGTCTGATCATCAGTACTCAAACTGTTCTACTGGGAAAAGATCTGGCGATTGTGCAAGCTAGGACAAAGGTTGGTCAGAAAAGCGTTGGAGAACATAAAAACAGGGAGGAAAAAAATGTATCATGTATAACCGGGTTTTAGGAATGAATGAATGAAATGAATCAACTTGTGTTGCATCTAGCAGAAGGAACAAACAGTCAGAAACTAGTTTTTAGTAGAAATCTCCTTGGGTCCTTTACACGTGGTCTAATGGCACTCCTTGTTGTGCAACTTCCTCAGTCAGTCGAAAACCATGTTCTCCTCCCCCACTAGTGGGCTCAAATAAAAGGATATTGAGGAAGTTACGTTCTTCACAAGAGGTTACTTGTGTATTGAAAATGAAGAAAGCTTTTTATTAATTCTTCGAATTCAATCATTGTAACTGAAAAGTCCGGCTCTCCTTTTTAAGTCACTTTGTTTCTACGCGTGTGAGATGTGATGACAGGAAACGCGTTGAGTGGCACAAAGTTGCCTCGAGTGGATCCGACCACATCGTGTTGTAAGCCTAGGAGTGTACGAAAAGAAGGGGCAATACTAGAGGTCTTATAAACTAGTTGATGTGCTGCCGTATCATAAGGGCAAGCAATGGGCTGCGGTTATCAAATGAAAGGGCACCCACACTATAACTCGATTATCGTGTTGTGTTTTAGACAATTGTCAAGGTGACTATCTTACAACTTCCCTGGCCGTCTCCAGACAAGTCTTCGATAGTCATCTTGTCTCAATTAGAAGCGGGACTCATTACTGAAAATAAATGTACGTCAATCCACAAAGTTTCAATTCGAATGTGCCCGACATCACTTCAGATGTAACTGACTGTATACTGCTTCTGTTTGTTGAGTCCCTTATCAATGGTCATTGCAATCACTGGTGTCGCAGTTACATATCTGATCGTTGATCAATAGGCATCAGGTATGGGGTGAGCACCGATTTAGCGGTTATTCCCGTCCTCACGTTGTGTCATCGTTTCTTAACCACAGATACCTACAATAACGCTTTGTGCAACCATTCTTTGTTTTGCCCACACCATCGAATGGTAGCATCATTCCGATCCAGCTGTAGAATCAACCGGTGATTCAATCACTCCATTTCCTTCAGTCTAATTTAACGTCCGCTCTTAAATATGAATATTTGCTCATCCTCCTCAAAAATTCATCTGGGAGGCATTGTTACAGTTCACGCTGGTTCGATGGAATTGCTTCCGCATGGAAGTTATGCTCTGGAACTCCTGCTAGTCAGTAAAGGCCGTCAAAAGTTAATCGTAAACATACTCTATTATAATATATTTGCATTAGTAACTCATCCCATTCGGATAATTCATTCTTAGTGCGTCATCTTTTATTTCCTTGAGTGTATCTGAAGTCACGAGAAATTATTACTAAAATATTACTAGATAAAAATAATAATTAAAATGTGTATCATATTGAATGTTAGTTACCCCGTAACTGCGTGTTAATCCCACCATCCCGTGCTTCGATGCTGCGTATACTGGTAAAGCAGATTCTGGCAACAAACCTATCAGACAAAATTAAACATAAATTGTTTCAGATCAAAAAAAATTTTTAAAAAACCTAGGAAATTATTTAAAAAATTCAAACTCTAAACATATGGGAAAAGATTACATTTATCAATGTCTATTTCGCCATAAAACAAAGCTTATCAAACATAAAAATCGTAAATAAGATACGTAAAGTAAAGCGATATTGATGAGCATAATTATTAATCATATATAAATTGCCATAAATCTAGTTTAAAGCTAAATTATAAAAAGAAATATATATTACATGACAGAATAGGTCAAAGTTAAATGTCCACAATAATACAATAACATACTTTTCTGATTGTAATACTTAACGTTTCATTCACCTGCTATTGAAGCAATATTTGCAACAAAACCACCCTTTCCTCCGTTACTTTTCCCCATATAATTCAATGCAGCTCGACATCCAAAGATAGTCCCTACCTGGATACGAAAAGAGCTTTGAAAGAAACTGGAATTTTTTAAAAGTTCAGTATAATAATATTTATTATTCATTATATTCGGTAAATATTGCTGCAGTAATTTAGATTAGACTTACCAAATTTACATCAATAACCTTTTGAGGCTCATATTCATTCAGTATTCCCGCATTGTTTACTAAAACATCCACTCTATGGAATTTTTCTAAGGTCAGGTCAAAAACCTCTGCAAAAAAAAACATTCAATTTACGTAAAGCTACATTAATTGATAAAATTCGATGTTCTAAAGTAAAATATTTTAACCCTTTCGTGGGCCTTGGGAAGATTACTTCCCATCAACATGATCTTACAAAATACACCTTCGTGAAGCGCAAAACTCATTATAATACATTGGCCTTGCTATTTTAACGTTGGAAAGAGTAATTCCTGCTTCATTTTTTTTTTTTTTTTTTGGTATTAGCTATTGTTCCATCGATTGAACAGAATTGGCACTTCTGTTTTGAAAGTTTGAAAACGTTTTGTGAAATTTGTTCTCCTATGACACCTGTTTCTATGTGACATTTGTATTACTCAATGATTCTACTGCAAATGTGAGTAAAATATTGTTTTTATTATAATAGCATTTTCTTATTTCTGTATATGAGTGCAGTAACTATCTAGTACAATAAATAATGGTTGAAATGTGAAAGTGCTATTTTATCATATAAAAGCCAGGTGCAATTTGTATACTATTTGAAAAAAAATAGAATATTTAGTTCCTAAATAATATATTTATAGATAATAAATAAAGAAAATATTGTTTTTATATTTACAGTAGTTACTAAACTAATGGAAGACGTGAAACACACAGGTCGCCTTATAGCTCATAATCACTGTTTCACATCTCTTAGGCTTGTAAAAATTCCACTTGCAATTAGTCTGTTTTTTGTGGGGACTGTGAGGCCACAAATGAAGGATCTTCCACAGATACTAAAGCTAATGACAAACGCTAGAAAGAGGGGAATCAATGTTCCTAACTAATGGATGGATAATAAGGCTGTTGCCTTTTTGACTGCTGCATATAATCCAGCGATTATGACATCAATAAATCGGACAAAAAAAAGATGTTAATAAAGAAGAAGTACCTTGTCTAAAAGCTGTCGCTCTATATAATGATTGTCATGGGAGGGGTTGATTGCTTCGATCAAAGAAAAGAGAGATACCAAATAGGCAAAACATATGCGAAATTGGGGCATCGTATATTTTATTTTCTTATTGACCTTGCCATCATAAATAGTTTCATACCGGGGCAAGTGAACAAAAGAAACAAAAGTTTAGACCAGATAACATTCCGTATAGCATTAGCTCGTCAGATAATAGACGGATATTCCTCAAAAATAAGGATAGAACGTCCTGCTAGCTTCCAAGCAAAGAAGTATGTAGTCCGGATGGTTTCCAACTATAGATGATGTAGGATATGTAGCAGAAAGGGACAGGGAAAGTCCCTTTCTGCACACATGTGTGCAGAATGTGATGTCTCCTTGGGCATTGCAACATGCTTCTAATCTTTTCATGATAAATAATCACCATTAAATTTAATTATCTTTATGATGAATGGTTCCTTAGGAAGTAGTCTTCCCGCCCCTAAAATTTAAATGTAAACATAAATTTCGGCAAAATGAAATATATTTTATTAAATGCTATTGTTTAATTGTTAATAAATCAAGAAAAAAAATGCGAGAAATTCAAAAGAGAAATAAATGGTCCACGAAAGGGTTAAACTGTAGAGCGTTGAGCTAAACTGGGTCAAAGAATGTTTAACAAAACTAAAAGAAAATTTGCCCACATATATAATGAAAGCATTAAATTAAATAAAATTTCCTGTAATGTGCTGTAACATTTCATGTATGAGTGCATAATACATTGCTGGGGCCGTTAAAATTGCTTCACCAGGAAGGAATGATCTGACGAACACACACAAAACACAAAGAATCACGCGAAAGGAAGAATAGGTTGGGATATTCAAATGATAGTACTTCAGCACATGTAGAAGACGCAGGAGGAAGAAATGACATCTGAAGCACTGCCTAAAATAAAAGTTGCGCAGTGGATTTCTCATTCAGAAAGCGCTTAGTAAGATCTGAGTTTGCTCAGAATATAGTGTTATGCCTCGAATAACAAGAAGGAATGCTTGCTACCAAGTGTAGGAATTCGACAAAGCAGGATGATTGCTTATCGAGAGTGTGGATTATAATTACGTGATATTGCCCGTCTTACTGACCGAAATCCATCCACTATTATGCGAATATGAAATCAATGGGTTGCTGAGTGTCATACAGAACAGCCTACAGGATCCCCCCACCCACCCATGACTAACACACAAGAGGACAGACGTATTAAGAGGTCGGCCCTGCAAAACCGTACAACCACACCACAGATTAGTAAGAAAACGGGCACGTTTGCAGCCCGCTCAGTATCCGCTCGTACGGTTCGACGACATTTGCAGCGGCGTGGATTGTCCACGGTGACCAGCTTCCCTTAACAATCCAGCATAGAAAGAGAGACAGCAACTTTGGTGCACCAAACGACAAAACTGAATGCAGGAGTGGCACAATGTCGTCTTTTCAAATGAATCCTGGTTCTGCGTGCAGTACTCTGATGGCCGTAAACGTGTCTAGAGGCTCCGAGGAGATCGCTCGTTGCCTGCTTGCATTCGATATCGATATAGAAGCCTTGCACCTGGTGTGTTGGCTTGGGAAGTCATTGAGAATACTACATGCACGTCACTAATTCGGATCGATGGTACTTGAAACGCAGATTGTAACAATGCTGACATCTCTCTTACGTCCGGTGGTTGCGTCCCATTTTCGAGGCCTTCCAAACTTCCTCTTCCAACAAGATAATGCAAGACCACATGTTGTACGTCGTGTTCTGACCTTCCTCGATATACAGGGAATTCGATTGGGCTCTGGCCTACATGGTCTCCAGATTTATCATCCATTGAAACATCTGGTCATGAGTTGCTGAAAGACTGGACCACCACCCCTCCCCAGAAAATATGGTTGTTGAAGTGTGGCATAGACTCGAAGCAGCATGAAATGAGTTGCCCGTTTCTGTAATCTAAGACCAGTTCAACTCCATGCCTAACCGGGTTAGGGCCGTTATATACCAGGGGTGGCAGCTTTTTTTACTAATTTCGCAGCCCTGTAATCTTCTAAACTGCTTGCAAAATTAATAATTTTCTCATCATCCCATATTGTTTACTTACAACCAATTTCTTTTTTCTATTTGCTTTCCTTCATGGTATAGCGAGTTTAAGGGCCAGCAGTGTGATTACTGATAATTGCAGCTCTGCCAATTAAGCAGCAATTACACTTGTGTTTTAAGAAATTTTTTCTTGATTGCAATTAAATAGTTTTTTTGTAAACATTCGACTTAAGGCTCAATATTATTCAAAAAACTGCCCAAATTATATTTAAACTTGCCATAGAGATTTGGGACTTTTAGTGTTTTTGCAGAATATTTTCTTAAATGCTTTCATTATAATAAGCTAGATCTATAAAACGAACAAACGTCTTGGTTGTAGAAGGAATTGGCCCCGAAATCTCTATAGTTAACTTGGGCTAATTTGTTTGTTAATTTAACGTAATTTTATTATTTTACTTTTAAAGTCATATTCTTTTGTAACATCGCAAAGGACTGCTATAATGTTTTCTGAACCGTAAACTGGTTGTTGTTCTTCCATAAATTCCTTCGCTTTCTCTTCTTGAATATTGGCTATGCATACCTAAAATTAAATAACACAGGATTAAAGTTTTTTTTAATAACTGTGAGAGAGTAATATTTTACACAGAAAAATAATGCGAGTCCTAAAAGATATTCTTATGCGTGATTGCGTGCGTACGATATAGAGAGAGAAAGAGAAGGGGGAGAGGCTAACTTGTGAATCCTTCAAAATGATGACAGATTTATTTCTGAAAGAATTTCCTTTTTTTATCTACAACTTATTTTAACTGTTTAATGACCTCAAATTTATTGGTTTTAAAGTTAAGTGAATTTTCGTGAAGGAAGATAGAAATCGGACGTGTTTATGTTAGATTAAATTATTGTATATATCTGAATTGTTCATGTATTCGGGAAAAGAGGATTAAAAACCTCTTGGGTTTGAGTTTAAGAAATCAAGCTGAGTATCTTCATTGAATGATAAGTATATTTTCTCATAAATGTTTTGAAAACTCTAAAACTGACTATATTCATAAGCTACAACAATAGTTGATAATAATTAAGAGGCTAAGAAACAAAAGTTTGTTGAATTTTAAAGAAGTTCGCCACAGCTTATTGAAATCAAGCTTCACAAAATGGTCATGAATGGTGATTTTTAATATTTGTATCAGTGTTTCAATCTGATCTTCATCAGAGGAGTAGGAATTGCCAAGTATTTCTTGCATTTTGCAAGAATTATTACGGTTATTCAAATTTTCCTTTTCAGTATATAAATAATGAACTATAATCGCCATTCGTAAGAAATAAACCCCTTTTCAATATTTTTTTTATATTTTATTCCTAAATCCAATGAAAAGGTTTACATCCAGTAATGAATATTAAAATCAACTTTTAATTTGATATTTTTAGATAGCTTCACGAAAGATAAATTCTAAGGTTGAATAACAACAAATAATTCTTACGAGTGTTTGTATTTGCTCAACAAGATTTAAATCTGATATTAAATACTATAATTTTTTAACGGAATTTAAAACTTATGGAATTAAAACTATCATCTAAATCCAAATCTGTGGCCCATAATCTGCAATTCACTTCCCTTAGAGGAATTGGCGAAAGATTTCTATGAGATTCTTGAGCAGTTAGATAAAAAGTTCTTTTTTGATAAATAGCATTAAAAAAACTGCTTTTATCATAGAATTATTCCTAATCGTAGGCTCAGTAGCTTAGAAATACGTGCCCGCCTCGTAATCCCGAGGTTGCGGATTCAATCCCGGCTGGAGCCGATAGATTTTCTGGATACGAAAATTGCAGGCACACATGTCATATGATTATATGGCATGGGACAAATCTCTTGAGTATCAATTTGGTTCTAGTACTCTCGGAAAAATTAAATCACAGCAATATTTAGCATCTGACGATAACTTGAATTGAAATTAATTAAAGCCTCAAAAATTTGGTAGCGAGAGCACCCACTAGATGGTGCCACCACTGAAACGGCTCTCACATTTAGGGGATTTGCCGTCTCTGCAAAAGCTAATGTGCTAAAATGTATCCTATTTGAAAAAAAAAATTAGATAAAATAATCAAATCAATCATCATCTAGAGATTCAATTATATGGAAACGGTAATTGAAATAGCGGTGTTTTTTAGTTATAAAAATCGCTCATTTTGTGATAAATTCGGTGAAAAATAATAGCGAGGAGATTTAATTTATAATAATAATCGTTTCTAATTATGATATTTGAATGTTGTAAATTTTTATTTTACACTATGAAAATTATTTTTATCATGCCGAGAAAACTATGCCTGCTTGATAATTTTGATTAATATTTTTTTCGAAATTAAATATTATAAAAGAAATATGAACACTAACCTATATATTCATGTGCCTTTTTTCAGCTATTTGAAAGAAAACCAAAGCAATTTCAGAAAAGTTTCATTTGAAAAAAATTGCACTTTTATAATTTAATTTAAAGAACTCTTGGGGTCATAAAAGATTTAGGAGTCAATAATTAAGAATTTTGCCAACTTAAAAAATGTTAACCCTAAATGTAATTTTTTAACATAGAAGGAAAAAAAAATGGAAAAATTTTCAAAATAACCATGTATAAGTTATATTTGAGGGTAAGTAAAAAATGTAATGAAAAAAGAAGACATTTTTATTTTTTTTCCTATATATAAAGCAGCTTTTTTTTTTCACATATGAAAGCCTTTAGAGGTCACAAATTTAAAGTATAAGAGTAGATGTTTTGTCAAAGAGAACAACGTCATTCTTTGTTTAAATTAGTCCTTGTAAGTGGCTCGTAATTGCAAGGATCAAAACCAATAACCATTTGTTATCGCTCCAGAACGCATCACCACCAAAATAAACAATTGCTTAAAATGCTTTTGCGGTATCGAGTCTAACTTTTAATTCAAATATTTTTTACATCACAAAACTTCATTAAAAGTTAATCTTCTTTAACACTAGATTGCCCAAGAAACTATTTCTGACTGCTTTTTAATTTCAATTAGAAAAACAATTAGATATATAATGCATAATTTCTCAGCATTTCATAGAATATATTTTTTTCCCAAGTGGAGTAAATTTTTTTATTGTTAATATTTACTAATAACTTGTTCCATGACTGTAAATAATATAAAAAATATTAAAAGTTAATTTTAAACAAGTTTCTTTACACATTATTCATCCTTTCACAATGCAGTCATTTTGACTGCTTTTGGGCTTTAGGTATATACTACTGCTTTAGGTATATACTAAATTTCAGTCTTTCTAGTGTTAAAACTAGATTTCTGAAATCCATCAAAATAAGATAGATTTGTTTTCATGCGTTATCTTTTTAAGCAATCAAGTGCTAATATTTAGAATTTTTTTTTAAATTTTATTGCTGTTATGATGTAAAAATATACAAGGGTTGGGGCATAAGTAATGGCAACTCTTTTTTTTTCTTGTAGATATGTGAACGGATCACAAACGCATAAGTGTCGTGTGGAAGTTCTGCAGGCATAGTGTGTATGCATATCAACAGATGGCTCTGTGATAGCTGGTAGTAGCGCAGCAAGGGCTGTGAAATCAGTCAGTTGGTGAGTGTCGTGCGAAATGGAAGTAACTTTTGTTGAGCAGCGCGCTTACATCAAAATAGCCGTTCTCCGAGGGAGAAATGCGATGGAATGTCACAGTGAATTAGTGGAAGCCCTTGGGAATAATGCCCTACGATACCGTACAGTAGCATGGTTTGTTAATGCTGTGCGCCAACAGGTGACCCGATTCACACATGGTGCGGCAAATGCTGAGGCTGATGGTATTCAACGCCTCTTAATAAGTTGGCAGCGTGTGGTGACAGTAGCAGGGGACTACATTGAGGGTCTTTAGGCCCAGGTTTGTCATGCTAACTTTATGTGTACTGTGTTGTCATTCTTTTACACCACTTCTTTTGCCATATTGCCCTGTATATACTACCGTAGTAAATTAGTGCGTTACGATATTTCAGTGCTATTCATTGTCCACACATGTAGTTAATACTTTGTCCTTTCGTCTGTATATGTCACATTTTCCAATGAGACTGGTATCTTCAAGAAAAAAAGTAGTTGCTATGACTTTTGCCCCAACCCTCGTACATTCTCGACCCTTATAAAATTATAATTATTATTGAAACTAGGGTTACCCCCTGTTCTCCTAATGGCGTATCAATCCCTATTGTACAACAGTTCATATTGTTTAGCAAAGGAGGGAGGGAGGGAGTGGTGGATGAACTCTACACGAGGAGAGTTAAAATTCACAAACTGAGTAATGTTTACTTTTCGGACAAACTCTTAACTCAACCTTTCTGTCGATAGAACCGTTTTTAGTCGAAATGATAGCAATTAATTCATTGCATGACGGTTTATTATAAATTCTTGTGAATGATCTTTAGGGCTAGTGTAAAAACACAAACTATACTCTTGAACTCGGTTTTTATTTTGAATTTCCTACAAAGTTCTATATTTTTCAGAATATGGATTTTTATTCATAATTGGCTGTAAAATTTACAATACATCATCATGTTTGACTATTTTTTCACGTTCCTGCAAAGCCTCACCATCATCACAAACGTAAATTTATCCAAACTGTGCTTTTAGCTCCATTCTATTGTAAAGATAAAGCTACTTTTATTAACTAGACCTTATGTATAAATAAACTTATAACAGCATCACGAAAACCTTTTAGAGAGAAGAAAAATTCATTTATTAATAAATATGAAGCTTTCCATAAATAATAAACATACAATCAAAGATTTCCATAAATTAAGTGTATTGTGAAAACAACTCGAGTAGAGAAAGTGCAAACTTTTTTCTACTTCAGGGGAAACCCTTACCATACTATATTTTATTAAACTAAAATACATTTAACTTACAAGGTATGTACATTATATTACCACAAATTTGAAATGAAAACGCTCTTTTAAAAGTTACATGTATTATAACGAAACATATTCTTGTAAACGTTTAAAAAAAATTAATAAAAAATTTGCTTTAAAGTGTTTTTATACATTTATATTGAAATAAATAAATAATTTTATACTAAAAATTTTGTTAAAATGCTTACTTTATATCCTGTTTTCAACAATTCAATACAAATAGCTGCTCCAAGCCCTTGAGCTCCACCTGTAACAATTGCAACGGGAGAGTTCGACATGCTGATCCACACTGAAATACAATCCACTGTTCTAGTTTAATAACAGTGAATGATTTTTCGTCATCACAAAACTGCGGAAGAATTATCGACGCATAAGCGATTATTAATTCCAGACAATACGTGTCAGCTTTCTTTATGATTATTCAAAGGTAAATATATAGAATATTATTAAATGAATTCTGCAAACAAATAATTCTGATTCCAGGCTAAATGCTAAATGCACCTTTCAGAAATTCTCGATTTGGGCTTAAAAGCTGGATAGAATTTTTCAAAAGATATCTGTTTTTATAAAAAAAAAAAAAGAAATTAGTTAATTCCATACACATAATTGTGATGGCTGAACTTTTAAAGATTCACTTTAGGGGACATGGTACGATTTACGCAAAAATTTTTAATTTAAGGATTTGCAAAAATTTTTTGATTGTCTCTTTTGACTGTATACTATGCAAAATATATAGAATTTGTGCTCAAAATTTCATAAAAAGCTAGCCATTTAATTGTTTAAGGAAAAAACTTAAAATTTGTGAAGTGTCTTTAAAATGCTACTGCTCGTACAAAAGTTTTCGTACAGGCACGAAATTTGATTTACAAGTACGTCAAACTATATATAACAGAAGTTGGGATGGGTTTTTCAATAACATAATTCGTATTCGTACAATAATTTTTTTGCGAATGCTTATTGAAAATTCCTTAAAAAATGTATAAATTCTGAATTCTATTATTTTTTAAAAAATAAGTATTGCTTTAATTCAAAAATGCATACCAACTTTTGTTACATGTACGATCAACAATAGGTTAAAAAAAAAGTCAAATCATTAGGAACAGTAGAAAAGAAGCCTCAGCATTTTAAATGAAGACGAACTAGCTATTTTATCTTTCTGAGATAAGTCAGTTTAAAGTTTTGATTTGCCATAGGGCTTTGAATAAAAACGAATGTAAAAGCTAACATAATTCTGCGTTTTTTAAGTTTAGAGCTTTCAAATTTTGGGGAGTTATAGAAAAGTATATAAAGAATAATTTAGGCTAAAAAAATTAGATTTTATTTTTTGACCGATTTTTGTCAATTGAATCGTGCTGCGTCTTCTTAAAATCAAACATAAAACTCATTTGTTAAAAGATTTATTTCTTACGATGAATTCAGTCCCTAAAATTCTAAATTTTTAAATTTAAATCTGAAATTTATTTATGAATTTCGATCTGCGTTAAGTGTAGCTACTAAACACATAACATTTTATAAATAAATATCGTTAAAATTTGTTTAAAACTCTCACTCTTGTGCCTTTATATAAAACAGTAATTCTATCAAATCAATTTCTTTAATCTAATATTTATTTATGCAATTAAAATTAAAATTTCATATCTTCTCAGTAAATTAAAATTTTATTTACATTTTTTTAAAATTTTAAATGGAGCTGCAGATTGGTAATTACCAGTGCGGATCTAGAATGTTCCCCGGAAGCTGATATCACTTTTTAGGGTGGCACCATTTAGGTCATGGGTGGCCAACCTATTTGGGAAGAGTGCCACTATCTGATAAAAAAAAAAATCATGTATGCCACTTCAAACTTTTCCTACAAACAAAAGAATATGAAAAGGTGAAAAAATGTTACTTATAGGCTTATTATGAAATTTTTAAGTAAGTAGCACATATTTTATCCAAGTCTAAGTAGTGGAAATGTATTAAGGTATCTGACTACGTTCGGAACCGTGATTTTAAAAAAGCGCATAAATGGATAATTTTCATGATATTTAGTGTCACTTAGATTAGAATACATGTATAAAATTGTTTTAAGGACATTTTGACAAAAAAAATTATTTAAATACAATATTTCGGCAAAAAATGAACTTAGAATAACCTTTTTTCAAAACGTTCTCTTTTTGTAAAAAATGATTCTATTATAATAATATTTTGCCTGTATTTCGCTCAGACCTCTGTACAGAGGCTCAACTATGATTTTTGAAAAATTCACATTATTTTCAGAGTTACAACCCATTGAAATAATTATCGACGTTTTTTTCTTAACATTTCTCCCCTCTGTTGTCGTAAAACATGGATAAACCCACTTCTAAGTTATATATTTGAAAAATTCTGGTTGAGCCTCTGTACAGAGGTGTGAGCTATATACAGGCGAAATACTATTGTAATAGAAGCTTTTTTCACAAAAGGAGAATATTTTGAAAATGGGTCATTCTATGTTCATTTTTTGTCGAAATATTGTGCTTAAATAATTTTTTATTGTAATAATATTCTTAAAACAATTTTATATACATTTTCTAATCTAAGTGACACTAAATATCATAAATATTATCCATTTATACACTTTTTCAAAATCATGGTACCGAACGTAGTCGAATACCTTAATAATATAATAAATAAACAAAAATACTATTTTAGTTTTATTGTTAAAATTTTCTTTTCAGTGTCAATCAATTAGGTTAGGTATAAAATAAAAATGAGTAACCAGAGAAATTTAATTCTAAAAAAGTATAAAACAGTAAGTACTTATTAATGTGGTTTTTCAATTTGTACATTTTTTTACTGAGTCATTTACATTAAGATTAGTTCTTGAAGATGCTAACAAAATAGGGTGGTTTCTGGTGTGGGTATCAGTTTCTCTTTTTTTTCTCCAAAATCGAGACAAAAGAGCAAAAGTGTGCTCACAAAAGAAGATATATGTTCAGGCAGGATTGGAAAAGAACAATCTTTTCCTTATAATCTTAAATTTAAATTATTTAAATGTCTTATACAGTATCGGCAAAACAAGTTAAATCTCAAAGCCTATCTTTATTCTTGAGAAGCAAGCACTCTTAAGGCAGTTTATTATTTTCTTCCAGATATTTTAAAACGCGCTCCCTCAAATTACAGAATCTTACGAATGCACTTCCTTTGGAAAATCAACACACACAATAATGAAGGAGTGTTGTCTACATTATAATTTTCTAATGTAATTTAATTAAGTGTATTTAAAACATATTTTAAAGTTTTATTTTGTCTGAGACAACCACCTTTCAATTAAACAGTAAAAAAATTAGTAGTTATTGTTATCTTTTCAAAATTTTTAATTTTTCAATAAGTTTTCTCGTGACACTCTTACAACGCAGCCGTATCACACTATGGCACACTTGCCGCGGATTCGCCACCCCTGATATTTGACCTATTGCAGCAAAGTAATTTTGACGCTCAGTTTCTTCCCCAGAGGGCGACACATAAGCTCCGACGATGCGAAATTTTACTAGAAATTTAATTTTACTGAGAGCACCCAAGCCAAACAGGCTCTAGGTTTATTTATAAAATAATATTATATACTAGCTGTTATACCCGTTCTTCGCATGGGTGAATTGAAAAATTAAACAATACAGATTGAAGGATAAAGAAGTTTTTAATGAGTTAATGTTACGTGAATTGCAAATTAAACAAAAAAAAAAGCTTTTTGCATATCTCAGCTGAACAACAACAACAAAAAAAAAAAAAAAAGCATGTTTGTTAGATTGCAGATCTAATAGCTGATAAAAAGGATTGTGGGTCGATTTTTGAAAACACCTTCCTAAGCTGATCTCTGCTCAGCAAAAGTAGCACATTGTTACAAATTTTGTGTAATGAACGCTTAAAATAGTATAAATAATTTATATCTGAAAGTGTAATACGTTAATATTACTTTTTGTTGTATTTATTTTATGTTAAAATTTTAATCAGCCACACACCCTACCTGTTCAAGCTTTCGCAGTTCCTGGCGCCTGGCGTAGACAAAACAAAATGCAAAGTTTTGCTTCACACATAAAAGAGGGATATATGCTGTCGCGGGCTTTTTTTTGTAGATGGCCGAATTTTTTCCTTCTTTCTTGACAATTATCATTATATTTTAGAAACTCTTTACGCAATATCTTAATAAATTATAGCCTATGTGTTATTCTGATGTATAAGCTATATTATTGTAAAGTTTCATTAAAATCCATTCAGTTGTTTTTGCGTGAAAGAGTACCAAACATCCATACAAATTTTCACGTTTATAATATATATTAGTAAGGAAGTAAAGAGAGGAGAATGATTCAATCAACCAATACAATAATTATTGAATTCTTTATTGAATGTTTACAAAATATTATTTTTATTAAAATCAGACCTCGTTTGAAGTCTCCTTTCACTTTCTTGGCTCCTCATTGTTCTTACACAACATAACACTTAAGTTCTTCTGGGATGTCGATGTAATGATATCCATCAAGAGATACAACTAAAGTGGATCCATTGATTTTGTCTTCCAAAAGCTTCGAAACTCCTTTGGCTACATATTCGGGGCTGAAAGAAATTATCATATGTAATATAAAATATGTAGATTTAGTAAAATTTAATTTCATTAATCATTCCAAATTTAAATACATAAAATACACGTACAAATAGGATGTAATGGAACCTGTGTACAATGAAACCGGATATAATATACATACATAAAATATGCATACGTAAAACATATATGAAATGGAACTAGACATAATATTGATCACTTGGGAACCAGGATATCATACACATTCAAAATCGATTTTTTAATTTTAGTAATAAAAAATAGTACATACTTTTCTGATGACACTTATATGTTCTCTGATTAAATAACCTTAAAATATGAAAAAAATTAATTGAAAACAGGTAAACAAACGTTTACAAATGTTTAGTTTTTTCACCTTTTATCCAAAGCGTAATTTTGTGTTCTTAAGGTGCACTTTCTTAAAAAAAACTATAGGACTATATGGTTCCAATTTTTTATACTTTTTTTCAGGATACTTGTGCATATAGTGAATCTGTTTTTTTAGTCGAAGTAGTACATAGTTTTTTAAAAAATAGTTTTATGTGGGATAAAAGGGAAAAAATAGAAATTTTCAAAATTACAAAATTTTATAATTTTTTTTAAAGAAAGGAGCTTAATATTTTACTAAAAAAATAGATTCCCTATATTTTGTGTATTGTTTTATATATGTGCAAAAAATATTTTACATATTTAAGAGATAATTTTTTAAAAAAGGGCACCTAGACATAAACATGTATTATGAAATCTCAAAAATTATATGTCCAACTTAAATTAAACTGCAAAAAAAATTTTAACTAAAAAATTATTTTTGTATTTCTACAGAATGATTAAAATATATCTTTATTAAGATCACACACAAAAATCTAAGCTTTATTTGAAATATTTTTAAGGATACATGTCCCACATAAACAGTGTTATTTTTGGCATTTTACTCTTTCGAATATATCCTGGTACTCTTAAAATATTGAAAAAGTTTATCACCGTATCACAATAGGGAAAAGTACTGTACATACGTAAATAATTTGTATTTAAAGGTAATATCCCTATTCTTAAGAGCATGATTATATTTTTTTAATAAAAGTGTGCTTCTTTTCAATAAAAATCTAATGATTCAAGTAAGAAAGAACTGCTTATAAAGTTTAAAGAAAAACTTTTTTTTAAATTTCTTGAAAATGAAGATTACTAGTAAAAAGTGAACTTTTACTTCAATCAACGTTCGATCGTTCGGCTTTGAAATCGTTTAATTTTTTTAAAAAAAAAATATTTTCTGACAACATTTTTTTCAAACTTTGCTTTAAATTATTTTATAATCACACACAAGACATTATAAATTAAGGTTATTATTTATAAAATTCTTATTTTTTAATTTTTTTAATTAAAACATTCTTTGAACGAAAATAAAACAGGCTAAGTCAA
The DNA here is from genome assembly GCA_019973955.1 of Trichonephila inaurata madagascariensis. Lineage (NCBI taxonomy): Eukaryota > Metazoa > Arthropoda > Arachnida > Araneae > Nephilidae > Trichonephila > Trichonephila inaurata. The sequence continues at coordinate 144,413 of BMAV01016555.1, forward strand.
ATTTTTATAAAGGTTTCTGGGGTTTCCAAGAGAAGAGAGAAAAATTTAAATTAGATAAAACTCTGCCAAGATACCGATAGAAAAATATTAACACAGAATATAATGTTGATGTTTTTAATAAAACAGCTTCTTTACTGACAAAAAAAGTCTGTACACACGATTTCTACAAATAATAAATCACAAAGATATACAAGTTTATTCCTAATTCCCTCCTGGGTTTTTTTAAGCGCTTTAGTAAAAAAACTTACAAGGGCAGGGCACGACTAAGAGGCAATTCATTTGGGGACGAAACTTTATGTAACAGTAGTACTGCTATAGAGGGTATTCAAATCCCAATGTAATTCCACCGAAGGGCCAGTCAATTCCGAGAAAATAGCCTTCGAAATTCCTACTTAGCTCAAGTTATTTTCACCCTGATACAACGCATTGTAATCGTAACAAATTTTAAAGCCACTAACTTTTTCTTTCGCGATGAAAATATGGAAGTTTGAATTTATCCATCATGCAAGTTAACGATGACTTTCAAAAAAAAAGTAGCCAATTTATTGCAAAATCTTTCAAAACAGCATTTTCCTGATTCAGTACTTGTAACATTTCGCATAATTTTTTCCCCTTTTAAATTATGTAAATAAATTCTGTCTCTTACCAAACGAAATTTCAACGCTGTCTACTTGAAACTTCTGCAATAAAACAGTTCCATTGTTCACACAAATACGAAATGAAATTTATAAATTCTTGAAAGTACAGTAATACCCCAAACTCACACAATGGATGGGACTGAGTGATAACCACATTAGTTGTGGTATAATTTTGTGCATATGAATATATATATAAATTATTTTTAGTTAAAAACGAAAGAAAATAATAATTTAGAAAAAAAAAAGGTTTTAATAAAATTTTAAATGATACATACAAAATCGGAAACCGAAGTTATTTTGATGCAGAAGATTTCATAAAATCTAACAAAGTAGTTTGCCTGTTTAAAGATCTTTTTTTTTCCAACAAAATTTCCTTATAGCATGCTAATAATTTTTTTTTATTCCTTGTTTTGTTGAAAAAAATACTCTCTTCGTTCAAGTACGTATATTCTAAAATTTGTGCCCCTTTTTCAACTACATAGACCTTCTGTAAAATTCCCAACACTGTCATTTGATCTGATTGAACTAGGGCTAAATACTTCGTTTCTAGACCTAGGGGCTCTACTTCGTTTGGATGACAACATAGCCATCTCTCAAATCTGCGTAGATATAATACATATAACAAACAAGATATATAATTATAGCATGTAATAACAAACACACATTTCGTAGATAAGAAAAAAATAACTCAAAATAAATTGTTACGAGGCATCGATTCCGCGCAATGCGCCTGAGCATGTACGTTAGCTAAACAGGAATCAAGTTGTGTAGCGCTCCATCAAAAGACGAATCGACCAGATTTAAAAATCGTGCAAGTCGAGGTAGAGTAAAAGTAACACACACATTAAATATTTGAAATACATTCGCTTAAAAAAACCAAAGTTTCGGGAAAAGAGTTGGGAAAGTAAAATATATATATATAAGTCAGGTTTGAAAAGTTTATCTTCAAAATTAAGTAAGTAATAAACGAAAGTAGAGCGAACTCTTTACCATCGCGTAAGGATTTGTGGATAAATAAGCCTATTAAAAGGTGGAGCGAGCGCTAACGAAGAAGAACGCATATTCGAAAAGGCTTAGCTGGTGACCCCTCGCCGAATTGTTGTCTATTTTTCTACTCGGTTGCGCGCCAAAAGGCCGCCATGTTGGATTTTATGTGATTGAAGCAAAATAAAGACGTTATTATAGAGATGATGCCCTCCTCATTTTACCAGCAGGCCTGGGGCCTGACATATATACTCAATTAACTAAATGCTAAATTTTAAAAATATAAAAGTTTTTTCCGTGTGCGTTTGTGTGTGTGTGCTCTTTCTCTCCTCTCTTTCTTTATATATAAATACTCTCTCTCTCTCTCTCTTTATATATACATATATATCCTCTCTCTCTTTATAAATATATGATACTTTAACTCTTTTTTTAATTCATACTATTAGTTCACACCTTCCCTATATATATATATATATATATATATATATATATCGAAGATTCAAATTTTCAATCGTTAATAAAATACCTTTTATTCATCCTCAGAAGTTCAAATAATTTTTTTTAACTTGTAGTAGATCACACTTGATGTTAATACAGTTTTTACAAATATTAATTCATTACTCAAATTTAATTAACTAAAATAAGATTTTTCTTTGTTGATCTAAGTAGGAACTAACTTTAAATTTATATATATAAATATATTACATGTTATATTTCAGAATGAAAGAGGAACAATCCTACCTCATTAAATCAGTACGCTTTGAAAAGTCTTGGCCTTCTTTAAGAGTTACTGGCGTTTTCAAAAGATCTGTATTGATAAAAGATGGGCATAAGGCAGCAAAAGTAACTCCGTCCCTTTCAAAATGATATGGAAGCTGAAAATAAGTAATTTTCTCTACATTTGTAATTCAAACAAATATATGAATGACGACAAAATAATTGAATGACTATGATTATATCTTTTTTATTTTTAACTTACGTATGCACTTTATTTGGGGTCTCTTAAGTAACTTATGTGTTTGTTTCTCTGAACTATTTAGTACCTTTAATACTCGAAAAAAGCACGTAGAGATGAAAGACTTTCTTTAAAAGTTTATAGTATAATGAATGTTAGAATAGTGAAAATACTAAAGAGTCACTAATAAAATTCTACACAGATCAAATCATCACTTAAAAATTGTAAGTGCTTTTATTGTTGCTTGATATCTCCAAAAAACCTTTAGGATGAAAATTTATAGGATAGTATATAATTACACTCTACAACATAAAAATTACCCCCAATGGGACGAGAATAAGTAAAGATAATGTACATGTATTGAAAACAAAAGGTCAACAGTTTTTCAGTAATTGAATGTTTTATTCAAGCAATACGGTTAAAAAAGAATCACTTGCTTAAGCCGGCCGACATATGGCCACGATGCAAAATGTTATTCGGCGGGTATTGACTTATACAGTTGATAAATGCCTTCCTTCATAAACGTTTCAATTGGTGAATTAAATCTGCACAATCTATAGATGGCTAGACATGTCTTTCCATCAAAGCTCAGACATTCTCTATTGGGGAGAGATCTGGCGATTCAAGGAATTCAATGAAGCCATTCAATGAAGTATTGCAGAAGCATGAATATAAGCAATAGAAAGGGGTATCATGTATTGTCAGAAAAACCAAAAGTCACAGTCATAGAACAATATTCATCCATCTCTTTAACAATTTCTTTTATTGTTATCCTACAAGGATTGCATGAAATGAATGGCAACATACAGTGTCGAATCTAGTTAATGTACCACCATGCTATAAAAGTACCACGGATAACCGACAATCAAATGAAATGGCACCCAACCAGTGGCACACACAAGGGGAGGGGGTCCTGGGGGTCCAGCCCCCCCC
>BMAV01016557.1:0-70193 GCA_019973955.1 Trichonephila inaurata madagascariensis
TCTTTTTTAAAGACCCAAGTTCATTTCAATTGGTTAAACTTCAGGTCAGTTGGTACTGCTTTAAAACATCGTACGCTTTTAATTAAAGTCAATATATCGTCATATAATTAAAAAATTAAAAGTTCAGAAAAATTTGAGGATATACAAAACTTTTAGATTAATTCCCAGACTTTTATAGAAAAGAGATATCAGACAGAGAAAAAGTAAGACAAATTTTCCAATGGCAACAAAAAATGGTTGCTGTTAAATTTTGAGTTTCTTCTGGGTTTCATTCTGAAGATCGGTGATCTTATTATATATCTTCGATATACTATACATACATATATGTAAGCAAATACAAAGCCAAGAAGTTTCATTTTATTTATAAAGCGCGTGCTGTGAGTCAAAAATAAATACTCAGTGGTACAGATATTGCAAAAGGAGGATTCCTAATTTTTCAATTCCTACTATTAACTCACACTCTCTATATATTTATTTATTTGTTTGTTTATTTATTTATAAATTCATCTTGGGGGAAATTTTCAATCGTTAATAAAATACATTTTAATGCGCTCAATTGAGCTGAAATTTTATACACATGATTATTTGGGATGACAATACAATGTTTTAATTATAATTTATAAAAATTAATTGATTAAAACTAATTATTTAAAGAATTACAGATGCAGCCACGTTGGCGACTTGTGTCAAAACTTGAAAAGGTTTTTTTCTCACGTTTTAAAGTATTCAATTAAACTGAAATTTTATATACACGATTGTTTTGGATGACAATACGATATTTTGATGATAATTAATAAAAATTAATTACCACTTAATGTTGTGATTCTGTCATATGTATATACATATTTATATTAATTGTAGCTATTTAATAAAAAGTAGCTAAAATAAAATTTTTCTTTGTTGATCTAAGTAGGAATTGACTTAATTTTTTTTATATTACTTGTTAGTTATACATTTAAGATATATTTTTGTTTTTTAATGCACTGACCTTTTTTTTTCAGGTTTTGAAGACATGTTTGAGGTTGTAGCTCTTGTTGTGCAATCATATATGTCAGTGATCCGCAACCCCCAGTCAGTGGACCGGTCCAAGGATCAAGTGGTGCCGGGCCTCCTAAAGAACATTAAACTATTGCCATTTTATTTAAAGTGTTGCATTTCTCTCGGATTTGCACAACTTTCCACGGAAATCACTTTATATTCCACGTTAAATCACTTTTATTCATTTGTGGTATAACTATATTTTATTCTGAAGGCATACTTAAATGTAACTAAATTAAAATTGTTAAACCAAAACAATCTAAAATATAAACAATCAACGTGTCCCACCCTATCATAATTTGGTTTGCATTTATATCTCTGTGTAAGTTCAACTTTGCAGGCTTCAAGATGAGGTTATTGCTGACTACTTTGTGACTAAATAGATTGACTTGATTCCTATACAGTCAAGACTATTGACTGAAGGAATTCTACCAAAATGTAAAACTAAAAAATAAACCGAAATTTTCCCTAAATGGCTTTTCGTTTATAGGTTTGTAGATATAGTTTTGGAATTTTTATACTTCTAATACGTATATCGATAAATTCTTCGATTGTGCAATGTGAATAATATACTAGCGTATTGACAACATTAAAGTCTTTACTTGGGGCATATGAATAACATTTTTTCCCCAAAGCAAAAAGATTAAATTTACCCTTATATCCAAAATTTGGTTAAAAATTTCTTACTGAGATAATATTCAAAGCTTAATATGTTCTTTGCGGAAATAATTACTTTCAGATTTTAATGCCTCAAAATATTCTGAAAAAATTATTGAATTACTTAATTTTTACATATGACAAATTCTACCGTAAAGCTTACTATGGTGGAGCTACAGGTACTTTCTTCTTAGTATTTAGTACCCTTTTCTTCTTCTGGTTATAGAAAATTCTCATTGCTTTGAGCTAAAGAAATTAACAAGGTATTTTAGAAAAGATATTGAAAAAAATAATATAAAATCCTGAATCTGAAATCTACAGATCATCTTTTATCCATTTTCAAAAAAAGTTTCAAAAACTTCCATTAGAAGTTTGAAAAACTCAGGTGAATTTCAATGTTTTCCCATAAATTAACACTACACTGGAAGTAGGTTTGGAAGTCATTCGGTTTCGGCTCAATGCTGTTTACAAAGTAGAACTTGTCCATTGAGCTTAGAAATTTGAATCTTTCAGCTTGATGTAAACAAAAAAAGTCATTTTGAAAAAGGATGAAATTTCATTTTGTCATAAAATAAAACTTTTTTTAATAAGACTTTATAATGTGTCCATTTGACTATAAAGTGTTTTAAAATTCTTGTATGCCATTACAGAAGATTGTAAAACTATGATGTAAATCTTTAAAATGTGTATACCTTAAAAGAACAAGTAGAGAACCTATATTGTTTTTTGTTTACAACATGCGGAACCATAATGGATGAAGCTAAAATTTACCGCGAACTCTGAGTAATAGTTTTTAATTCTGGTACACGTGACAAATCACGGTTATCCTTACAGATTCCGTACCTCTAACGTATGCTTTATAATGGCTTTAAAAAGAGGGAAATGATTTTAGAGCCTTTGTTTATATAAAAATTAGAAGAATTTGCACATTTTGTCTTATTTCACGAAAAGAACTGAATGAAGTGTAAAAGCATAGCTTCGCAACAAAGTTGCATATCTTATGTGTCGAACATAACTAGTCGAGTAACAGGACTTATAAGCGTGCGTGCCGAAATCCGCATTTCGTTCGCCAGAACCCTTCAGCAAATTTCTTGGTGTTTTTAAGCCAATCAATTAAACTACAATTAAACAATAAAAAAGAGTAATAACCAATGTTAAGATGATGTAAAGATGTTGAAAATTGTAAGTAGGCTAAAAGTAGGCCAGTCTAAAATCCAGATTTGTAGGGAATTCAATTTAATGCTAACCGCCGTGTCCTCAACTTATAGAAACTGTTTCTGAATACCTGATCCGTCAAGAACAAATCTGGGCAAGGTCGTCCAAGAGCCATGACGACCAGAGAAAATCGCCATTTGTCCATTATAACGAGGCGTAACAGGGATGCTACAGCTTTTTGGCTCTCTCAAGAGTTGTATTCGGCCACAGGAACCTGAGTTTCAAGGGTGATTGTTTCTAGAATACTTTATGAGAGAGAGCTGTTTGTAAAAAGATCTGCTATTTGCGTCCCTCTCAATTCTTAGAACAGAGATTTTTTTAAGCGGCGCAGAGATCATACATATTGAAACATGGATTGATGAGCAATCCTTCTCTTCCCTTATGAGTCCCGGTTCAGTCTAACCAGTGATTCTTGCCGTACTTTCATATGAGAGAACCAAGTACCTACTACCCTCTCTCCAATGTCCAAGAAATTGACCACTATTACAACGGAAGTTTGATGGTCTCGGCAGGCATTATGGATGGTCAGCCACACCTCCACGTCTTTCAAAGAGGCACTGTGACTGCTGGAGCCCTATGTTCGTCTTTTAAAGGGTGCAATTGGCCCTTATTTCCGTTTAATGGATGACAACGCGTGACCTCATAAAGTTCATCTGTTCAATGAATTCCGAAAGTGAGGATATTTGTGGGTGGATTGTCCATTCAGATCTCCAGACCTCATCCCTCTAGAGGATGCCTGGGACTCTCTTTGGAAGGCAATTGCAACTCACCGCCACCCTCAGAGAATCATCCAACGCCTGAAAACAGAGTTGATGAACTAGTGAAATTAGTTGCAACAAGAACTCATAAATTCCCTTATTTCCAATATAAAATTACGGGACGAGGTCTGTATATCTGTGAGGGAAGAACATACACCCTATTAACCAATTTTTTATGTTCCATGGTGCAACTGGTGTTTCATACCTTCCGACTCCGATTAATGTTACGCAAGATCATACCTGTGTATTATAACTGTTGAATGGTTATTTTTTTGCATTATGTAATTATGCACATACTAAATTTCATTAAAATAATTCTAGAGATAATCAATCAAATCTGAAAGTTCTCTTAATTTTGAACATCAGTGTATTTTAGTATAAAGACATTTTTATTTTCACATTTCATAATGCTTAAAACTAAAACTCGATATACAGTATTCCATTTCAATGAAAGAGGAAGAAACAAAATTAATTCTAGTGGTCTAAACTCGGGTAAATCAGTAAAAGCTTATTCAAAAGACGCACAAAAAACCATTTGGCCTTTATTTTGAATGTTAATTACATATTGGAAATACATAAAAATTTTTGTGCATTTCTTTCATAATAATAAAATTTGTACTTCCTTAAAATAAAATGATTATGTTTATACGTATTACAATTAAATAAGTTTATACTTAAGGGAAAGCAAATATTTATAAAAGATTATTATATGGAAATGTAATATTAAAATTGGCATTTCAAGCATTTAATTTACAAATAATACTCGAGAAAAATTCCACAGTATCTATACGTTTCTACACACATTTCGAAAATGAAGGCCCTCTTAAAAAAGCTGTTTATTTTTATTGAGGTTTACATAATTCATGTATCATGTTGTTAGTTTAATTAGTAGTTAAACAATAATTGTTATAGATTGGTCCTTAAGGCTTTAAAAGTATAGTTGTTTATTTCAAAAAGGATCCTATCTTCCAAGTTTGCTCCAAGATTCAGCAAATGTTAATGAGAGTTGTAATAAGGTCCTGCATTCCATCTAATTATATCTAATAAATAAAGTTTGATTCTTTATGTTACTTGTAGTTAATGTTAGAAAATCTTTCCGTCATAAAATTAGACTAATTAATAGGTAAAGAATAACTTAAATGTATTTGTATTTAAAATTAGTTATACACTAGTTAAACAGCGTATAAAACTTGAGCCCCTTTTCACAATCACGCCTTACTTTCGAAAAAAAAAAATAAATAATAAACTGGAAGCTATGAAATTCACACTACAGAGGCACAGTGTTGCATTTTATGGTTGATGGAAGCATAGTAGCCAAAAAAAGAATTATTCGCATACATTATAGAACAAAGCTGAAAAAGGCTTTATTGATAGAATGGTGTTAATAAAAATATTGCCTGACCATGAGAAAGAACAATAAGTCAAAGTCTCTTAGTAAGGGATAAGATTTCTCCTAAATTGCAATGGTTGCGTGACACCGTGTCTTCGTACTCAAAACCAAATTATCCATCAGTTCTTGAGGTAAGAATTGCTACTTTTCAAGGGAATTTTTGTTTCAGCTGTTTAGTGTTCTCCAGACGATACAATCTTGCTTATCAGGCATTCCCAAAGCATTCCACACATCTTCGAGGGATTTAAATCAGAGGAACAGAGGAACCAATTCATTATGGAGATATCATCACTTTTAGAACATGAGTTGGCACCTTTTTAGTGGTGGTGTGCCAAGCCAATCTACCAATATGCTTCAGTATGCCACACAGTAGGACTTTTTGCAACAATTTGATTCCCACTGTAATGCATGTAGAGTTAGAGTTTAGAGATCAATAATATAGAAATTTACAGTTTTATTATATGTTAATTTTTGCATAATTTAAAAATATTTCTTAACAAAAAAAATATATATATATATATATATAAATAAACAGCATACAGTGTAACTATTTCTCCAACAAAAATATAAAAAAAATTAAAATTGTGCATATATTGTGTATGTTTAAGCATATTTATTAAATAAGAAATAGACAACATAAAAAAATATTTCCCTTCATTATTGTTAAATAAAAAGACAAATAAAAATTTTAATGTGAACCTAGTGCTTGCACCACACTACTTTCATATCGCAAAATTAGGGACATAATTATGACTTTCAATTTGTTACGATTCTGAGTATTTTGTTAAGCAATTTCTTTACAGACTCAAAATATTTCCCATATGAGGAAAGATATTTTTAACATGTTTTTCTAAGTTTCACTTGTATGTAATGGAATCTTTGAACTCGATTTTTACCCACATTAAAAGGTCAGACTAATTCGAAATTTCGCACACTTGTCAAGGACCCATAACAATATGAAAATTTCATAATTTTGTTTCATTGTGCGAGGTCCGTGGGTGTCCCTGTTCTCTATTATCTACACTAGTAATATTTACTCTGGAACCAGGGATGGCTCTAGGGCCGGGAAAACCGAACCCCTGCCCTGGGCAGCATTTGGATCAAATTTAAAAAATATATTTATTATTTTTTTTTGTTACAAAAAATTTGATATATTTTTCTGAAATATTATTGGATGTTAGTTTGGTATTTTCTTCAGCCTATCTTATTTCCTTGTTTTGCAGTCTGTTGGTTTAAAGACAGTTTTCTTTTATGTTGAAATTGGGTGTTTGAGGCGGGCAGTGCCCACAGGGAATTTTCAAGGGGTCCGGGGTTGAAAGTTCACCATTCTTGTATCATGCTATTTTTGATTTTGTCGATTTTCAGGAACAAAACACAGTAAAAACTAATTATTGAATAAATAATATAGCATTAATTAATAAAAATTTAAACCCTAAATAACAAATATTTAATTAAATTTTACGTATTATATACTTAGAATTATAACCAATCGGAAAAAATCAAAAAGGGGTTTTGGGGGGGTCCCGACCCCTATTGTGTGCCACTGGGCTGGAGTATATGTTTATATTCATGAAATTTGATATGTTTGTACATCTTTAACTAAAATGTTTTCCCCTTCTCGAAGTGGGGTCGCAACGGACGCATATGATGTTCGGGGTCAGCTATCCAAAAGGGAACAGGGGTAATAAGAAGTCTTGGTAGAAAGAGCCACAGGAGATATTTTATTTTAGCCTTGAGTGTAGTTGCTGTAAGTTAAAATAAAAGTTTGCTATCCCCATCTTCAGTAGACTCTTTTTCGAAGAAATTGGCCTGTGCTGAAATGGGTGATTGCTTCTGAAACATTTTACTTGTTTAAAATAATAATAAGTAGTTATGTCCTTAATTTCGAATTATTTTGTATTTTTAAGACTCTTAAAATAGTTTATATTATTTTATTGTTATTATCATGCTGCTTTTTGGTACGCAAGTTTTATAAGTGTGTATCTACGTGAACAATTTATCTTTTTTAATTCTAATTTTTTTTTGCTTTGGAGAGAGGGGTGGCATTTTCCATTTCTGTCCAGGGTGGCAACACTGTTAGAGCCAGCCTTGCTGGAACTATCCAGTAATCACAGCTGAATTATTAAAAGGAAACATCTAAAGTATGTAAAATCCACAATAACATAAATTCAAAGTTCGTTAGGCATTGCAAATACGTAGTAACTATATCGCATCAAATCAATGAAAACGCGCAGTCCGCTTTCAAGATTTAACTGTCTCTTTGTTTCTCTACATCATCCTCTTATAGGATGATGTAGAGAAAAATGATGTCGAGAAATAATCCTAGACCTTTCTGAATTTTTCCTGAAACATCTACTTCTATCACAAAATTTGATGATTTGGCGATCAAATTAATCGCCAATTAAGTCGCCCAAGTCACACTTTTATTCATTTACTATTATTGAAAGAATAATCTTTCTTTTGCTTGTGAACGATCTTTCCGGCTGTATTACAATTTCGGCAGTGAACAAACAGAATCCGAAATTACTGTTACAGTATAAATTCCCTTTTTCCGTTTTACTAGCACAGACAGCTATGAGTTGTTTTATTCCTTTGTAGAGAAAAATATTTCTCCTTTTACCCTCTTTTTTTTTTTTTAAATCCATCCATTAACAAGGTTTACCGCAGCTTTTTCTCAATTTTTAAAACTGGATGTGTTAAAATATAAATCTAATTATTTTGTTCCAGTTTACATATGGTTTTTTAAACGTTAGAGGAATTTTTCTCACAACTTTTATTTATTTCGCAAATTATTTTTTTCATAACGTAATCTTCTAGTAGGGGAAAAACATTTCGTTTTATTGTATATATCATTCCAAATAAATAATTACTTTAAACTGGTGACTTTTCCCTTTTTTTTTTTTTTTATCTGTTCAAATTTTTATTATTTTGTACATCTGTTATTGTATTTCTGAGATGAAATAGAGTTAGTGCGATTTTTTCTTTCGAAAAAGAAGTACAATTTCTAAAATTCGAAGAAGTTTTCAGATTTTATTGGAATTTGCAGCCGATACTGACTTACAGAACTCCTCTAGAAAAAAACCTTGCATCACAAGTGATAGTTTTATTTCAAGTGAATTTTGCGTAGTTGTAATGCCTCATTCACACCAAGGCTGTCAGCCTCGAGCTTTGAGCGTCTAGCCAATCAGAGACTTCATCTCGCCCGAGATCAAGTATCTGATTGGCTAGACGCTCAATGCTCGACGCTGACTGCCTTGGTGTGAATGCGGCTTAAGTTTTTTAAGCATTTGATTCCTTTATCACTTTGAATTTCATCTAATGATTTACATTTTTACACTTCTGTGTATTATTGTATAATACTTTTTTTGTTTTTGTTTTTAATGTGTTCATGGACCCTTAACTTACTCGGACAGTTAGTGATGCTTTATGATATTTGCTGGAACACTTAAGCTTCTTGAATAGCGTTTCGTGTTAAAAAGTGTTCGGTATACACCCTTTTTTTTGTTTTTTAAAATCTGTTTTCAGGACTGATTGATTTATGTGGATTGTGAAAGATTGTTTATTGATGTTGCTCCACGAAGTTAGTCGAGAGTTATTCGTGACAGACTAAATAATTTTTAGCAATTAACAAGTAAAGAGCGCGAATTTGAAATGGTAACCCTGTGATATGGCCCCCCTTTGGTGACCATATCTTTGATCGTCAGCATGAGTTAGAGGTGTGGGGTTTTCATAATAATCAGACATTTTAAATTCTTAATATGACTTTATTAAGAATAGAACTTAAACGTCTAACAATTTACATAAATTTAACTAGTGAGAATCTAGAATGAACCAACACACAAAAAAGATAGTTAAACCGAATCACGTAATTTAGATCCTTTCTTAAATTTCTATCCGCCTACTCTCACTTTTAATAATATTACAAGTCTTAATATCAAATAATCATCACCTTTTTTCAAACTAGATTCGATCTTTTATTGGCTTTTTAGGCGCGTGTGTGGTATCCCCCTTGTATTTGGTAGGCTGATAACTTTGATAGGCTGTAAATTTCCCTTGTATCTCCCCCAAAACATAACATTCATCAAATTGCCTTTTATTTTACTGAAATTCTGTTTTTTTTAAAAGCTATCTTATTTGCTTTTCTTATTCGCATTTCGTTTTTTGGGGTTTTTGGTTGGAAAAGGTTGCCATTAATCTTGGCCGTAAAAGAACTCAGATGTTATGTTAAAAAAAAGTTGAGCCGTCCACCCCTTTTTCCCAAACTTCCGCAACATGCCACCATAAGGATCTCTAGCTTTTACAGATTTATCGCGCATCAGAATTTTCATACAGCGGGCTATTAAATAATTCCCCCTTTAAATACACTATGCTTTCATCCCGTGGCTCGATTGAAATACTGCCGACTGTGAACTTGGAACTATGACCACTCAGTTATCTTAGCCCGTGACCAGGCAACGTAAAGGATATAGAACATCAAATTTTTTTTTTTTTTTTTTTTTTGTAAAAGAAACCCTAATATGTATAAAAGTATATTTCATCTTTATCCATAAATATTCGAATTTTTTAACCCTCTTTTAAAAAAATTCTCACTTTGTTTTAAAAAAATTTCATTTCAAATGAAAACTTGAAATTTATTTACATTTTTCTAAGGTTCTTTTTTAAAATTATGTAGAACAGGGTTTGCCAATTCTTACCCCTAAATTTTTTTTCCTTTTTGTTTTCATCTAAATATGTTTACCCAAAAAATAAATTTTTTTTTTTTTAAAAAGTTTTTTTTGTAAAACCCCGGTATATACCCCACAAAAAAAACAATTTTTTATATTTTTAATGGAAAAAGAAAGTTTTTTATTAAAAATTGAAAATTTGAATAAAATATATATATAAATAAAATTATATAGAGAGAGCGAACTAATAGAAATGATCGAAAAAAGAGCAGGATTTTTCTGCATTGTTGTAACAAGCACATCCGGAACTAGTTTGGCTAAAAACGGTTTTTCGACTCAACTTTTTCTTTGCTTCCTTTCTTTTTTTGCAACAATAGAGACGAATCTAAGCCGGCGTCAAAACCGGAAATTAAATTTAATTTTTTAATTTTATTTAAAAAATTGTATTAAAAATCAAGTGTCACCCACATAAGTTTAAAAAAAATTTATTTGAACTTGATTGGATGAATAGAAAGTATTTTACTAACGACTGAAACTTTGAGCAAGATAAATTATAAATAAATATATAGAGAGAGTGAGCTAATAGTAGGAATTGAATAAGGTCGAAATTTACGGGTGAGCGTTATACGCCGGGTATAAAAATGATAGCTTTAAAAATAAAAAGAAATGAGCATTTAAAAATTAACATTTCTGCATATATCGAAATACTTTTTACCTAAAAGAAATGACATGCCTTATGAACTTAAAGGGTTGCAGTTCTAAAAGTAAACTACTTGTTTCAAAAACGAGGATAATACCCCAAAAAAGACTTAAAGCAAAAAATTTCATACGAATTTTAATTTCTTCGTAAAAAAAGGGGTGGACGTTATACAGCGAATATGCCTAAAAAATAAAAGTGCGCGAAAGTATAGGTGCACGTTATGCCAGATTTTTTTGGTTAACTTTAGATCTTCCACACGCGTAAAGTTTCAATCAATTTTCGTCGAATTCGTGCAATTTTTTCTCAGTTGCCCCCAAAAGCAGAAATTTTTTTCTGGAGCTCAAAAATTGTTCCAAAAAAAAATGCAAAATTCACCAATGGGGTTCTTCGGCAGCCTACTTCATAAACAAGATGGCGGCTTCAGTTTTGTCTAAAATTCAGATATGCCGTATAATACACTGGGTTTTAAAACTTAAGCAACAATAAAAATTTAGCAGATAGCCATGAAATTGCAGAAAAGGAGGTCTGGGTCAGTCAGGGAATACGTAAGTCAGTAGAAACGTTCGTAAAGCAAAAATCAGAACAAAACCGAAACGATTAGGGCGAAACGCGTGATGTCGGGCGCGCTGCTCAACGGGAAATGAAATGAAGGACGGAACGCAATTCCCTTTTTTTAAGGTGCCGTAGTCAGTTCCCGGGAAAAATGGCGGAAGAAATCCCTGGACGACTTCACACGTGGAAGAATGATCGGAAAGCTGGGGGGGGCGTACTGTAGTGTGCTGGAGGGAATCAACAAAAGTGTCTTTCGGCGCTTGGAAAACGTTCCCCAAAAAGGTCAGCTGGAAAAGGGTTTTTGGGGGCCGCCCGGGACGAAACTGCGGGGGTACCGATATATCATCCCGCAGGCGAAAAAATGACAGAAGTCGCAAGCGCCATTGTTCAAAAAATCTGGCCCCCAACAGGTCGACAAGTGTAGGGTTTACTGTGGCCAGGCCCTTCCGGGGGCCTGTTCGCCCATCCCGAACGCCCTCCCGTTGAAAGATGGGCCCTGAAGCCACCGTTTACAGTGGGCCGAAACCAAAAATGGAAACGATCATGACTGTCCCCTTTCGGATGGGGGTCGGTTCGTAAAAAGCGTTTTCAACGGATTTTGGGGAAAAATCGGGGCCCCTTTTTTCCCAGTAACATCAAAAGGGAAAAATTTTCGGTTCCGGAGTTCTTTCTGGGTTGGTATTATTGAATGGCGGTGAGCTTCCATTTTTAAAGGGTCTGTAACCGGGGATGCTATTGTGAGGGTTACTTCTTCCCCATCTGCATCTTTTCAGTACCATTGGCCCAGACTTCATCTTTATGGATGACAATGCACTGCCACATCGCACTCTTGCTGTTGAGGAGCTGCTGGAAAGTGAAGATATCACTCGAATGGATTGGCCAGAGTGCTCCCCAGATTTAAATCCCATCGAACATGTGTGGAATGCTTTGGGGAGACGTATTGCCACACGTTTACATCATCCGGAGAACAACCAACAACTCAGGCAGATGTTGATTGAGGAATGGGTACCCCTACCTCAGAAATGTTGCACCAGCTGGTTCTGAGTATGCGGAGACGTTGCAAAGCAACCATTGTAGTGGGAGGGCATATACCAAAATTAAGGAACATCTGCTTGTTGTTCTTCCTGTTGGATAGACAATCATGAGTCACGATACTATGCGTTCAATAAAGCTTGCTTTTTTTTGATTCCATACTGTATGCGTTGTATTCCTTTTCAGCGCCGATCTTGTCATCCTTTACGTACATAATACTCTCCCTCATTTCAGAATTTCATGTCTCTCAGATGATTTTTCGTGAAGTTATGGCAATAAACCCACCTGTTGCTTAAGTTTTGCACACCAGTGTATTTTACTGGTGTATAATATTTTAACGGCGTATAATATTTTGAATAGAATGGTGATCTATTTCTGTTTACACCCATCAACAAAAGAGCAAGCGAAATGAAAGAAATAATTTTGGATGTTCGTTTTCCGAAGCAGAAAAATCGGCGAGTAATTTTTCAGTGTGGAGATAAAGTGCGGCTGACGTCAGAGCATGTCGTTTTGTTTACGGCAACCCTTCCGCCTCAGATTCGGCCACAAATTGGACGAAAAAATTGCATGAAAAACATACGTGTGATACGACCTTTATTCTGTGATTACCTCTACTTAATATCAGTGAAAAGGATTTACAGTCGAACCTCAATATAACGAACCTCTATATTGCGAATTTTTCTATATAACGAACGTTTTCCTGGAACCAAGAACATTTCCCGATTTCCTTCGTAAAATAACCTCTCTATACCGAAGTGCAGTTTCTATATAATGAACTTTTTCTTTTGTGATTCAGTTTTTTTTCTCCGTATTTTTAAAGTATTTCTGAACATTTTAAGTTATTCTCTCTTTAACAAATTTTATGGTGGTCATAAATCTTGAACTTGTTTCATTAGATTTTAACTCCCCGAGATCAATAGAGTTCTGGACGTTTCATCCAAGAAGTGCAACCTGCAACCTCCATTGTCCAGTTCACTAGAAACATTTTCAATATCCCCTTTCACCCTCAGTGGAGTTGTCTAGTGTCCCAGTGTTCTAGTTACAAAATAATGTATGTTTAGTATTGTATGCTTTCAATTATAGAAAATGTCCTTAAAATTCATTAATTTTAATATAAAATTATTTTCTTAATATTGAAAATACAGCGTATTCGACATTCTTTTTTCTTGTTTTCCTTGCAGTTTTTCTTTCTATCTTTCTTTTTTTGATGGGTAAGATATATAAAATAAACATATATTAATTTTAAAAAAAAAGTATGAATAATTGCTTTTAATATATAGTGTTTGTGAATTTAAAATTTTGTTTAATGTGGTTTATAAAATATATTGAAAGATGTACCTCTATATAACGAATTTTCCATATAGCGAACTTTTTTCTGAATTTAGCTACTGCGTTATATAGAGGTCCGACTGTATTTGCAAGTTACTTTTCAATTAAGGAATAAAATGTATCATTTCTTTTAAAAATACACTCTTTACTATGCTGTATTCTTAAAATTCAGAAATATTCTAAATGTGCACAGTTTTTCACCTTACCTAATAAAATGAACATAGTCATGTAAGTGAAGATGAACACTGACACTGATTATGCAGAAAAAGTGGATTTATTGAAGGAAATGCACAACGTAATAAAATATAATTTGCCTGCTTTGTTTCAGTTAAAGTGCGATAATGAATGCAATTTTTGGAGCATTTTTTTTACAGAAAATTTGTATGGTATTTGTGTTCTATTATAAGAAAAAAAAAAAAGGTAAAAACAGATTTTGTGGTAAACAGGATTTTAAAGGCAGTATATGTTCAGTTTTAAAATCAACGTAAATATAAATTAATGTAAAATTTCCGTTTTATTAAGTCCAGTGGCTGAGTGGTAGCCTATCGAGATTCCGCGTTACAGGTCCAGGGTTTAAATCCCGGGCTGGTCAACTCAAACTTTTATCTCTTCAGTTGGATAATAAATGAGTATCATACTTGCTTGGGAACTAGACATTGGGGTTTTTACATCAGACTGAACACTTGATCAGAATATCTGCTCATGCACCTCAGCGTTCAAGGTCACGAAAACTAAGATAGGCACAGTAGGCAGTGCCCCTCATTGGCTGTTGTGCCACTGAGTTTAGTTTCTTAGTTTTCCCCTTTTATTATTATTTATTTTAACCACTATATATACTCATGAACAAAAAAAATTAGCGCACCAAGAAATAATTGTGGGATTGTAACGAAACTACACATGAAGGTACATGCCGGGGAGATAGGCAAATGATTAGAAATTCAGCGTGATTGCACATTACGTATAGCCGGTAGAGGGCATTTAACGTTGTTCTCCCTGGAGTATAAAACAGGTAACCAAAGCTTGTTTGAGTGTGCTGAATCACTTACAAAGGAAGAGCTGAGGTAGACATGCCATTACGCCATTTTCGAAGACAACATGAGCAGGTGTCGATGTTTGAGAGAGGGAGAATCATCGGCTTGATGAAAGCTGTGTGGTCAGATAGGTGAGTAGCTCGTCAATTAGGCTGCTCTGATAGTGTTGTAAGGAGGTGAGTAGATCCGAGAGAAGTCATTTTACGAAGACCAGGCTCAGCACGCCCTCGACAGACCCTCGTCGAGAAGGCCACCACATCGTAAGAAATGCACGTGTACAGACAACTGCTTCATCGGCCGCCATCCAGGCACAGTTAGTACCTTCACTACGGGCCCTGTGTCTTCTCGAACGATACGAAGGAGCCTGGCTGAAGGACATTTGGGATTGTGGCACCCATTACGTGTCCTGCCCTTGACGCTCACCCATCGACGCCTCCGTTTGAAGTGGTGCCACGCACGAGAAAATTGACCTGAAGCGGAATGGAACTAGGTCAATCTTTAGAGACGAATCCAGATTCAATCTCAAAAGTGATAACAATCGTTTTCGTGTGTGGAGACCCCGTGGTGAACGCCTCAATCCTGTCTTTGCTTTACCGCAACACACCGCTTCCACCGCTGGTGTGATGGTATGGATGCCATCGCCTACAATACACGGTCACCCCTATTATTGATGCGTGGCACCGTGGCAGCCCAGCGGTATGTCCATGACATCTTACAACCACATGCGTTACCATTCATGCAACGGCTCCCAGGAGCCATTTTTCAACAAGGCAATCCTCGACCTTACACGGCAAGGGTGTCACAAGACTGTATTCGCACTGTTACCACTCTTCCTTGGCTTGCCCGATCCCCAGATTTGTCTCCAATCGAGCATATCTGGGATCATTTAGGACGGTGAGTTGGGAATCCCACGAGTTTGAACGAACTAGAGGCAAGGTTACAGCAAATAGGGAACGAAATGTCTCAAGACATCATACAGAACTTGTATGCCTCAATGCTCGATCATATCGCATCGTGCATTCGCGCAACAGGGTATTAAATCCTGCATTCTTTTGCCTTTTTCTCTGAAATAAATGATCCTTTTTATTTGATTTTCTAATCATCTACTTATATCAAAGTAATCATTTCGTATGTAAAATTTCGTTTCATTTTGATGACTCCGTCTTGGTGCGCTAATTTTTTTGTCCATGAGTGTAATTATTGGTTCAAATTCAAATACTGTTTGGAAGTCATAACATTTAGTTTTAATTTCAAAAATTAATAAGATTTGAGATTAATAAATATTTTCTAAAGATTCAACGAACAAAAGTGCATTAACTTTGATAAAATTTTATACTCAGTCGTGTTTTCAGTACAATTATTTTGCTATTTTCTCATAAAATTTATGGTTTCATACATCTCTTTTAGGTATAATTTAACAATTTTAAAATTTAATGGAATTTACTTTTTAGAAATGCCCTGTTTTCGACAAATATTACAAACATCAATTTGAAATTTTTAGGAGATTTAATGTTGAAATTTGAATCAATTTTTGTTTATAGCAATTATACATAAATTGATTTATAAAAACTATAAAAGAATATATAGACTATAAGAGAACTATTTTATTTTCTATATTCAACAAATGCGTGTTTTTTGCGTTATTTCAAGCAAAATATATCAAGATTTTGCACTTCGTGTTTTTTAATCATGGTAACTATTTATTAAGTAGCCAACCACATCGATAATAAACTAAATCTGATAGCCCAACCACAGATATATTTTCCTCTATCTGTTGCCATTTCCTAAAATCAGTATTAGATTTCCTTGATTTGTTGTCTTTTATCTGATACATGTAAATCCCGTGATGCCGATCTTGGATCTTCGTTTCCTTCTTGTAGCTGTTGATTGCTTATGTCCTGATTAGAAAGTGAATCTGTACTGAAATTAATCATGTATTATCAAAATTTCTGAAATTTTAAAAAATTTTAATCAAAGTTTAAGAATCTATTCCTATTCATGTTTGACTTTTCTTGCTTTGTGAAATGATTTGAGTGTTTTAAATAAATAGGCTTACAGTGCGTATGATCCATTAGAGAGAATCAGATTGCTACCTTGCTAACGTAAGATTTATTTATTAACTGAAATTAGTTAATGACATGTTTTGCTGTAATTAGTTACTCATTGTTTTGATTTGTGAAATGATCTTACTTTCCTGTGATACCTTTTTTTGTTGGCTTAATCAACTTTTATTTGATGTGACTGGTCTAACGATGAATTTGTGGAGATAAATAGATATCGTAGAGAAAAATTCGTTTTGTGCTTAAAGTGTGCTAATTTTACAATAAATTAAAAACAGAACATAAGCATTGTTGTTTATTTACGGCGATTTACTGTAAGTATTCTTGTGATTGTTATTTTTATGGAATAAATTGTGTACGTCATGCTTCATTGAATAGTTACTTTTAAATAAACATCACACATCTTAAAATTTATAACCTCGTATTGTTTTTACGTAACAGATTGTAGTAATTATTTTTAAATGTACTAAATATTTCTTGCGTAAAATTAAAAAAATTGTAATTATTTTAGTGATTCTATAGTAAATTTTTTAGATGCATTTGAATACAAATATAAATAATGCACAGAAAAAGATTCGTTTTAAAAATTTACTTAAATATATTTTTTTGAAAATTTAACTTGAAAGCTAGATAGAATTCTAAATTTTAAATGAGATTCATACATATTAATTAATTATTAAGAAAAAATACATAAAACAAAAGCAGAATTTTGTAAAATTTTTTATCAAAATTTAAACAAATATGAAACTAATAATTTTATACACCCTTAATGTATTAGTAAAATAAAAACATTTAATCCCTCGGTTTAGTATTAGTAAACATTAACACATATATTTATCTGATAGTTAGTAATGTTTTAATTACTCATTTATATATGAAATTTGTTATTTTTTATTGGTTGAGACATGTTACTTGGTTTTATAATTTTGTATAAGTCATTTATTAAAATTGTTTTTGATGGTTTAGTGAATTTTTTTGTTTACTTAGTTTGAAATATTGCTAAAATATCGTTAGAAAATTTATAAAAGTTTGAAAGAATTGAATTTTGTTGTTTTACTTGTACAATGTATTCTATAACTTAAAAGATTTTTTTAAATAATCAGTTGGTAAAAAAGGAAAAACAAAACATAATATAAATGTAGAACAATTAAATTTAAGCCTTATAATCAAGCTTTGATATTGAATAATTTTTTTTGTTAGATCAAATGTTATAATATTTTTGGATTTTGTAGTTTGTATAGGATTTTTTATAACCAGTTTTTTCAGTTTGATTAACTTTATAATCATCACATCACTGATCAAATTTGATTTCATCAAATAGTGAATTTTTTTTGGAATTCTGATTTTGTAAATTTTTTCTTTAAAAACAAATTTTATTGAAATTAATTATACATTAGACCAGGGGGTGTCAAGCTTGCAGCCCACAATGGACATTTTTGTGGCCCAGCCAATATATTAGCCTACAGTAATAAATAATGAAACAAAAAAATTTCTCCTGAAATAAGAAAAAGTAGTAGCAGAAAAGAAATGACAAATGTCAGGACATAAACATTACATTTTTCTAGTTATTTTATATATGTTAGTTATACTATTTGAAATAAACCTATGTTTCTATTAATATTGATTTCTTTTGCATCCAACCTTAAGTTAAATCTTGTTTGCTTGGTCCAATTAACCTTTGAGAGAGTTTAACACCCTTGCATTAGATCATGTTTTTTTTTTTTTAAATTAAAGGTTAATAATTCAGAAATATTTGTTCATTTCTACTGGAATTGATTAAAATTTCTAAAGTACTATGCACAGTTTTCAATTTGGATTTTTTTTGAAAAAATGCATTCTTGAATAGAGGAATAATAAATTATGGCTCTTATCAATTAATATTAATATTTATTTTAACAAAACTTTTATATTGCTTATGTATATAATATAAAATAGAGTATACCTTTTTGTTTTCTAATGAATGAGTCTCATTTATATTTACTTATTAGTAAACTTTAAGTTAAAAGTCATTAGAACTTATCTTTAAATTTTGTAATGTGCTATCTCTTAAGAAAATTGGTTATTTATTGATGTTTTAAGTTAATTGTTGGGCTACAACCATAAAATTAAGTTATTGAAAACAGAATAAAGAGAGAAACAGAATTGTAATAAAATAACTCTTTAATTACTTTTGATTTTCTTAGCATTTGATTAGATCCTATTTTAGTGCACACTTTATTAATGGCTGACTTAGTAGATTATTGTCCAATATATTGTCAAATATTGGTTAGGTGCTTACACATTAACATCACTGCAGCAAAATTTGAGCCACACAAATCACACCATGACACCAAAAACAAGTTTTTTTTTACATGTTTTATTTGAAAAAGAAACAATCAGTCAGATTTTGGTGGGAAACAGTGTGATTCGTGTGGCACAAAATTTGGCTGCTGTGAGGTTAATACGCAAATACCATTGGTTAGAAATCCCATACAGAAAAATGAGCTGTTGAAGCAATTTGGCATTGTCACCCACAGGTGTGAATAAAATTAAGAATTTCTCAAGTATTCAACCAAATTTTTTGTGTTTATGTATTATCCTTTTGATTTTATGAATTTATGTAGTTGTTAAAAGTTTTAAATTAAAACATGTGGATCTCATGGATATTATACAGTATTTATTTTTCTGTTGAAACATCTAATAATTAAGAATTGTATCTCATCAAAATAATAGCAGTAATTGCCATGTAACTAATAAAAATTATACTCCCTTGTAGTAGATCTTAAAATTAATAAAACTGCAAAAGATTACCTTAGACATAGCCTTTATAATTATTAGTGAACATAATGAACTCTCTGTACCTGTTTCTTTGTATGATATTTGTGAACCCAAACTTGGAATAATATTTTATACTGTAATATTTTATTTTTTTTAAACTTTAAAGGGGAGATGTTGCATATTTATAAAATATTTCTAAATTTGAAAATTAAAGTAAGTGAAAAATCTATCAATCAGTGAAATTGAATCAGTAAAAATTTGAAAAATTTTTACTGATGTTTATGTTACAACAACATAAATTTATGTGACAATTGTTAAATTTTTTTTTATCAAAAGTTTACCTAATTTGGTCTGAATTCTTTCACTTTATGCAAAGACATACGTAAATTGGTTTTTAATTTGATCTACATTTAAATTTTTACTCTAAATTTTTATCTGACTGTGCTTTTTTTAAATTTTAAATAATATTTTTATGTGAATATATATTTTTGAAATATGATTAAGATTTTTATTTGTAATTGCTTAAACTTTCTCATTTGTTAAGAAAAAAATATTTAAAATTTTTTGATAAATTTGAATTTATTTTATCTCATGAAATATTGAATATTTATTAAATTTATTATTGTATTAATTTATGTATGAAGTTTCAAAATTTATCTTTTAATTAAATATAACTAAAATGAAAGTTTCATGAATGATTATCAGCTATTTTAAAAGAATAACTACTGTGATAGCGAAAGAAACTACTACTGTGCTCGTAGAAGAAAGCTAACTATACTGTGTTTTATTGATATAATTCATTTTAAAACTTGTTTGTATAATATGTACTTTATAGGTATATATTTTCTTATTAGAAATGGGATTGTGCTCTTTTTCATGAACAGCTTATTGTGATTTAGTTTTTTTCTTTTTGTCCAACTTCTATTCTTCTAGTGCCAGTTGTATAGATGACCAATCTAACATAAAGTTTAATTATACTATCAGTTTCCTTATTTTTAAGGAAATTTTTGTAAATGTTGGGACATCTTAGAATTTTATTAAACATTTCCTTAAACAGAACTAGTATAACTTGTGTGAGGATTAAAAGTAGCTAAGTACTCAATTTCTTTTCTAATAATATTTGTTTTAAATACTGGTAAGTTTTTTTTATTTGAAAATAAAACTTATTTATTTAAATCTAATGTGATACAATAACTTATTAAAAGTTTTTATTACTTGTAATATATAAAAATAGTAGGAATAGTGATAAAAAAAAACTTAAAATGATACAAATTTAAAAAAAAATTCAATTATATCATTTCTAATTTAAAATATCCTATGAGTATTTAAACATTTTAATAAAACATTAGTCTTCTGAGAAGTTTAACAGTTTCTGCAGTTTTTTTAATGAATATAGAAATAGATGATCTTTTTAAAGAATATAGTTTCCCCTTGAATATAGAATTTTTTAAAATGTAATTAGTTGTAAATATAATGAATAAAATAATATATTAATGAATAAATTAATTTTATTCATTAATTGCATATTAATGAATAAGATTTAATATGTAAAATATGAATATGTAAATAAAAAAAGGAGATATTTATGAAAATGTCTTATAGATTTTTAAAATACTTACAAGTATTTTTTGTATTTATCTTTTGTAAATAATGATGTTTGTTAATTTATATCAGTTTTTATGTTCACAGATGTTAAAGTTATTTTCTTTTTTATAGCAAAAGATGACTCATTCAGCCGTAAATCGTGAGACATATCACATTTCAAACATAGCTGAATGGTTTCATGTATTTCCACATGTGGATATAACATTTTCATCAGTCAATGCAACATTTGATCCCAACAATAGTGCATATTTAGAAGTAAGTTTTTTAAAAAAATTGTCATTAGGATTTTTCTGTTGTATTTATGAGCATTTGTGTGCCACCTGTAAGAATTAACATTTGTAAAATATTTTAAAAACTAAGTCATTTTTCCCCAATTATAAGAATATTTGTTCCTGAAAATTTTTAATAGGTTTCTTTGTATGTTTGAACTAGTAAAAAGTTTAACAAATGCAGTTCAATATTTTTTTATGATTATAACAGTAAAAATTAATGAAGGTATTAGTTGGAAAAATAATAAAGTTTTGATTTAAAAAAAAAAAATAAAAATTTTGAATTTACCCTATGATTAGATAATTAGTGTTGGAAAGTCATTAGTTAAAAGTTTTTACCTAATAACTTTAAAATAGTAATTAATACATTCTTTCAAAATACATCTCTATTTATCTCTATTTGTTTATGTATTTATATATATATATTATATAAATTTTCATGTATATTGTTTATTAACCCCTTAAGTGCCAAATAAAAATTTTGCGATTCGCTCCCCATTGCCATCGTTTTTCACATAGGCACAAGAAAATAGTATTGGGGGGGGAGGGGAAAGAAAAGGCACAAGTAAGCAGTATGTAATGTTGCATTTTTGAAATATATTTGTTGAATCTGAATAAGTATCATATATAGGGTTATATTTCTACCTGAATTATTTAATACTAGCTGTTATACCCATTCTTCGCATAGGGGAATTGAAAAATTAAACAATACAGATTGAAGGATAAAGAAGTTTTTAATGAGTTAATTTTACGTAAATTGCAAAATAAGCAAAAAAAAAAGTTCTTTGCATATCTCAGCTGAATAAAAAAACAACCTGTTTGTTAAATTTTAAGTCTGTAGATCTAATAGCTGATAAAAAGGATTTTTTTTTATCTATAACTCTCTTGTAGGTCGATTTTTGAAAACACCTTCTTAAGCTGATCTCTGCTCAGCAAAAGTAACACATTGTTACAAATTTTGTGTAATGAACGCTTAAAATTGTATAAATAATTTATATCTGGAAGTTGTAATATGTTAATATTACTTTTTTTGTATTTATTTTATGTTAAAATTGTAATCAGCCTCACACTCCACCTGTTCAAGCTTTCGCAGTTTCTAGTGTAGACAAAACAAAATGCAAAGTTTTGCTTCACACATAAAAGATAGATGTATGCTGTCATAGGCTTTTTTGCAGATGGCAGAATTTTTTCCTACTTACTTGACAATTATCATTATATTTTGGACACTTCACACAATATCTTTATAAATTATAGCCTATGTGTTATTCTGATGTATAAGCTATATTATTGTAAAGTTTCATTAAAATCCATTCAGTTGTTTTTGCATGAAAGAGTACCAAACATTTACACAAACTTTCACGTTTATAATATTAGTAAGGATTTTAAATTTATTCTGCATTATTTCCCGTGTCGTTACAATTAGCTGCAACAGATGGCGCCAGTACATTTTTTCTAACTAAGTAGAAATTGACGTTAAAATTTTTTTTTCTTACCTTCCTTGTTATATAATATAGATTTAAGAAGTTTTATAAAAAAATATGTATATTCAAAAATATATGCGCATGGTCGCATCTTAACAATTATCATTCGATTATATTCAGTAAATTACTTTATTTTTATTCAAGTTAATGTATCTCTCTATATATATAATATTACTAAGGATATTTAAAGACATGAAATCAAATTGAGCAGCATTCCAAATATATTGCTATGAATTCTAACCACTAAGCAAATGACTTGTAGAAATAGATCTCTGTCCTATCTTTTATTGATGTGGATTTGAAAATGAAATGCCGATGAAGGTGTTGATTTATTTATCTAATCATGATTCAAAATAATGAAGTATGCTGGCTGTGGTTCATGAATCTTATATCTGTCAAAAACAGGTCAGCAGAAAAATTCAGTTAATAAATAATCCATGAGAAAATAAAATACCCTTCATTGCTATTAATGTAACTAATATGAGATAAAAGAATTCAGTTATGTTATCCTTAGCATGAGAAATATTACTTAAACTGTAGTTTTTTGTATTGAGAGTTTTGTAATAAAATTTTATATATTGTTTTTCAATATGAATTTGTAAAGTTATTTTGTAATACAAGAAAATAAATAAATTAAACTTTTAACAGGCACTGGGCATAATTATTGCTATTCCTGGTTTCTATTTAATTCTAACTCTGTTAGCCTTTCTAATATTCTTCCTGTGTCGATGTTGTGATTCAAGTTTCAAACGGAAACGGAAAATAACTCCACTGAAATGGACCCTTGGCTTTTTTGCTATACTTTGCTGGTAAGTAATTGCTATTATTTTGTATTTTTTATTCTTTTAAGGCAATTGTTATTTTAAAGTTTGGTTTCATAAACTTTTTTGTTTTTGAAAAATGTGTGGGCAATGTTTAACATGTACGATACTACCATTATAATATGTACAGAAAGTAAGAAAAAGTTGTTATAGTAATACATTGTACTATTTCTGCTTTTGATTATAGATGTTTTGCAATAACTTTCTATATATAAAAAAATTACCTAATTCATTGATATGTATCATAAAATTACTTGGAAATTAGCAGAGAGTAACTTTCAATGACAAGAGACTTCCACAAGAACAAGGAAAGGATATAAATACTTTAAATCTATATAAAGTTTAAAACTTTTAATCTATGTTTTTTTTTAATGGTTTAAAAACAGATTTAAATAATGCCTTTTTTTTAAATAAAATTTTTTTTTCTCCCCTGATAGCAATTTATGTTTTTTTTTTTATATATTTTAAAGGTGCATTAATAAAAGTTGACCTGTTTTTTCTTAAACATATTATTTTTATACACATTACAAATTTGATTATATTATTACAAATTATTTTTTTACCTTGGAAAATGTTTAATTGTACTTGATAATTTTTTAATGTATACATATTAGTTAAAATAGAAATATTTGATTTGATTAACTAAATATCTTTAAAATGTAAAACATTGATTAAATTTGCTTGTAAGCATTATATATTTCAGAATTGTTCTTTCATTAAATTCATTTGCTTATTAAGAATGTCTTAAATTCTCTCTTTTGATTTGTCATCTTTTTAAAAACTGTTATTGCTCTTGAGTTTTAAAGATTAATTTAATTTAAAAAGGGGTGGTGATTAAATTGTAAAAATTACAGAAGAAAAATTGTTTTTCCTTTTCCTAAACTGTATTCTCTTAATGAATTTCACTTATCAGAAAAAAATAAATCTTAAAAAATATCAGATTAGTCAATGCCACTTTGAAGCATGAACAAATACTAAAAGGTTTTAAAGATGTACAATTTTATGAACTCCATTAAATTTAATGATCAATTATTTAACCTTTTCTTTTTTAAAAAATGCATACTTCTTCACATATAAAACAATCATAACTTTTCTAGTTCTCATCCCAAACTGAATAAAGTTGATGTCACAGCTAAATTAAAATGTTAAGGGATAAATTAGCATAACTACCTTTGAAAAAGTAATTTCTTAATTTCATACATAAATTTCATTTATAAATTTAAAATTTTATTGGAATTGAATCTGTGGTTCGTAAAATATTCACAGTAACATTAAGAAGAGGGTGGATTATTAGATTACTTTTTTGAGAAAACATTTAATTTGTAAATTTTTTTTCCTTTTTTTTTCAGTAATATTTCTGGGAAATTTTTAAATTTTAATTTTAGTACCTGGGATATTTTGTTTAATAAAATAAAAGATATTTTATGAATTAATGTTTTAACTCAAAAATAAAACAGAAAATTCATATTTTTCATTTTTAAATGCTGCATGATGAATGGATTGTTAATTAAAAATTAATATATAGGCTCTTAAAACAGAAAAATGAGCAACTTTAGTTTCGTTTTGAATATTTTCTAATCTATGGGGGGGGGGGATGTATATATGAGATAAAGTTAGAGGCAAAATGGGTTCTAACAAATAAAGTTTATACATGTTTTCATGTTATTTATAATTGTGTTTAACGATACATCCTTCTATGCAATGATACTTTTGAAATTTCTTAAAATCAACCAAATTTTTATGCAATATTGGGTTTAAATATTTGTACAAATTTTGAATAAAATATAGTGATGGAAAAAGAAATCTCAACCCCAAGAAAAATTACTGTAATCTAATGAAACTTTCTCAATACATTTGTCTAGGTGACATATTTAATTGATAAAAGTTTCAAGATCACATGTTTATATAAGCACAAGAAATCCATTTCAAATGTGTAATGATGGTACATTTATAACCAGTGTAACTGCCAGAATTTTAAATGCAAGCATGCAAACGCTCATGCAATGTGTGGTACAGGTACCAGTTATCAGTTTGTGGGATGAAATTACATGCCTGTTGCACTTGATCAGTCGATACAAAGACATTTAATTCTGGTTGTAGATGACACTGAAGTTGACAGCCAATAATGTTCCATTTATGCTCGATTGGAGAAAGATCTGAGAATTTAGTAGGCCAAGGCAACACGTTCACACTTTACAGAGGATGTTGGGTTACAACAGCGAGATAAGGGTGTATGTTATCTTGTTGAAAAATGCCTCTTTGAATAAAGTTCATAAATGGCAGTGCAACAAATTAAATCACCAGACTGGCTATAAGTTTGCAGTCAGGGTGTGTGGAGTAACTACAATTCTTTTATCATAGAAAATTGCTCCCCAGACCATAACTCCAGGTGCAAGTCCAGTGTATCTGGGCTACAGAATGGTTGTTTGCAGGGCTTGACTTGGCTTTCTTCTAATCAATTTACGGTCATCATTTGTACTAATACAGAAATAGCTCTTATGAGAGATCACAACACATTATCACTCCGTCCTCTAATGAGCTCTAGTGTGACATCACTGAAGTTGCTGTTGTCTGTGATTTTGAGCTAATGGTATGGACACTACACTGAATCTGGCTCAGTGCTGTTTTTCAAACAATCCAGTTTGGTACAGTTCACTGTGTTGCTTTGATGCCAACAAAACTACAATGCTCCACAGCCATGTGGTGAATACAACAGTCTTTTTTATCATTAATCACACTTTCATGGTTGATGATTTTATGCATGTGACCCCAAAATTATTAAGAATGCCTGTTCTGTCTTTTTTTTTTTATTAAACAGAGATTCCAATATATTGAAATTTTCTTTTTTCAATAAAAATGTTAAATTGTTAATCTTCAAAATAACTTAATAATAGTTACCAAATATTTCTGTCTAAGCTGAGAATGTTTGGAACTTGGTTAAAGCTAAATTATTAGGGTTTGCTTAAGTAGGGATCTGCTAATCTCTCAGGGGGGGGGGGGATACGTAGTTTAGGAAAAACACGCTTTTAGTTTTTTCTCTGATAGCGGTTTTGATCTTATAACTTTTAGGTGTTTGGAATATAATATTTATTCAGTAAGAAAAAAAAATCACAAACCTTTCTAAGTGGTTGAGTCCAAGTTTCTAAATAGTTCATAAAATTCACAAACATTCATTAAAATGTCTGAATACATATTGTCATCATGCAGTGAGCTTTCTCTTTAAGGCATGAAAGGTATGTCAGCAACCATATGCTATTTTTTTTTTTTTTTTTTTTTCTTAATTAAATATATTTTTTTTACCAACCTAAAACTTGTTTCTCACTTTAAAAAAAAAAAATGCTGATTAGTTATATTGTTGGTAGAATTTTAGAATATTCAGCAAATGCGATCATTTGTAGTTGGAAATTGGCTGCTTACAAATTTCTCTTTCTAATGGGTTTTCCAAACCAAAAAAAAAAAAAAAAAAAAAAATATTTTTATTTAAAATTGGTTTTAAAAAAAAAAAAAAAAAAAAAAATGGTGCTGAAAGCAAATTACAGATAGTGTTCAAAATAACAAACAAATAAAAACATTCAACTATGATTGTTGACATCATGCATTATTTTACCCCCTTGACAGCATTTTCCCCTTTATGGTGACATGTTGGCTCTCCACCACCTCCATCTGTAATTCAACTTTTATACAAATTTCAAATTTTGGGTAAATTTTTTGGGGAAAAAAAGTGCACTCTCAGCTTATACATTGGCTTATATTCAGAAGTATATGACACTTAAAAAAAATTGTTTTTTTGAGTTTTATATCACTTGTTCATATGATAAAATAAACAAACTAAAATGTGTAAAAAAACCTTTACTGTTATACTTTAGTAGTATTTGGTGCAATTTTTTGTGCATCTATTATAGTAGTCATCTTTTTCAGAAGTTTAATGTTGAAAAATAAATGTAGATTAGTTTAGTAATATTTTTAACAAAGGCAATTTTTTTTTCTAGTGGTGCACTTGCTGTTGGATTATATGGTAATGAAACAGCACACAAAGGTATTGGAGAAATAGAATCCTCTACTAGAAACATTTCTGATGTTGTTAGCTCTGTCAAAAATCAGGTAATTGTATGATTTTCTTTGGGTGCAGTTGAGTTTCTTCTTTTCTGAATGTTCATGGAATTTGATACTGTCTTCATTTTGAAAATTTGTGTTTTTTTAGGATTTTATTAATCTCTCTCTCCTTTTTTTTTTACTATTCTCACAACTATAGTCTTATCCAGTAAACTCACACTAGTCAGGGTCCATGCTTGTAAACTTTAGATTAACTCATTTTGGGTCAAATTTTTGGCCCCCCCCCCCCCAAAAAAAGCTTTCTTTTATTGCAGAAAATTAAAACATATTCTATTCTAAATTTATAAATGCAAAATATTTTTTATCAGTAAGCTTGGTAAATTGGGGTCCAATTGTATTTATTTAGAATTTTTAATCAACACAGATAAAAAGTTTTAATTTATATTTGAACTTTATTTAATTCTTGTATTAAGTCCCATTTTTTCTTAATTTTTTTTATTTGTGTATTCATTTTTTTTAATATATAATTAAGATAGCTGTATTGGAAAATTTTAAATAATTTTATGTGCTTTGATATTCAAAATGAAATGGATTTTTCTTTTTTCTTTTCTACAAGTTTGAATAGCTTTATAAAATATTTGCTGAAAAAATATGTATTTTATTGTTTCAGTTTGTATTCTTTATAATTTATCACATGATTTTTTTATAAATCATACAATGTTAACATTTTTAAAGAAATGTTTTAATTTTCATGAAGAGTACTTATTTTCAAAATGTATGCATGATATTTTGGAAACAAATTTGTTTATTTTTTAAAACTATTTGTGTCTATTTATAATGTATGAATATTATTTTGGCAGTCAATTAAAATTGAATCATTGCTTAATGATGATGTCAATCAAGATCTGAAGAAATTAGATGGTTTATTTAATGCAATCTCTAATGAAACATCAAAATTCTTCCTAAAAAATTGTTTGGATTACTTGCAAGATAATGTAACCATTGGATCCAATAAAATAAATGACATCAGTCACAAGGTTGATAACTTGAATTTGCAAGCTCTACCTGATATCATTGATGAAGTGGAATTTATCAGGTATACATATTTAATTGTTATAAACAGTTTAAAATTAATACTTAGAAGTAGTTGCTTTTCATCACTCATTATAAGAAGCATATGTGAAATAAAAGTTTTCCAATTTACATTACTCTTAAAAATTTCAATTTTTTTAAAGATATTAAATGAAGATATATTTTAAGATATAAAATGCATAAGAGTGCTGTTTAAAAATTCATTTTGAAAAATTGTATTATTTTCTGAATGTGAAATTAAAAATAACAAGAGGTAGAGAAGATATAGTGAGGTACAGAATCAGAGTTATACTAGGATAATTTTTTTTGTTGATAACTAAGGGCAAATGAAAATGTTGCACTAAGTTTGTTATTTTAGAAAAATATGACAAAAATCATTAAAAAGTTTGCATATATATGTTTTAAATTTTTTTATTCTTTTTATAGTTATTAATGCTTTGTTCCCAATTCAAATTAATACTCTTCTCTATAAAGAACATAAAAGAAGCTGGATTTGCAATGAAAATCATTTCCTGAGTGTACATGATGAGTTGCCCTTTAAAAATATATTTTTATCCCAACAGTTGTATCCCGAAAGGGTACAATAATTAATAAAAAAGGTGCACTCGGCAGATGTTCACTGTTGTTTAATTTTCTGAGCACTTACTTTAAGACAGGTGTAAAACTTGCAGCCCATGTGTGGGCCACATGAGTCGCACAGTGAACATTTTTGCAGCCCAACCAATTTATCGGCACACAATGATATGTAATAAAATATAAAATTTCTCCCAAAATAGGAAAGATTGTAGCAGAAAAGCGATGTTCAAGAGTCAGGACGTAAATATTAAATTTTTCTTGTTCATTTATATATGTTTATTATAATGTATTATTTGAAATAAACCTATGTTTCTATATGAATATTGATTTATTTTTTTGCTGCCCATCTAATGTTAAACTTTGTTTGGTCCAAGTTAGCCTTAGTTTGACACCCTTGCTTTAAGAGTAACANCCCCCAGCGCCTCCGCAGACAAAACTTCATAAAATAATGATCGTTATTTTATGAAGTAGTATATTTAATTGAAGAATAGACAAGGCTGTTCTTTGTAAATTTAAATATTTTTAAAGCTAAAGTGCTGGGTGAATTTTTAAATTCTATAAATAATTTACATTTTTGTAGGTGGCCTGCAACAATTGGTCTTCTTTGTCTCCTGATTCTCTTGTGCCTCACTCTTATTTGGGGAGTTATCAAGCATTCACGGTGTCTACTGATTTTGTGAGTTTTTAAAATCTATTTTAAAATATTCTTGTCATAAATTATATTTTAATGTATGCAGTATTATACTTCTCTTAAAGCTCATTATTACTAATATTAACATTTTATAAAGTTTCTTCTGTTTAGAAAGTATAAAATATATTATATTTTCTGTTTATGGAATGAAATCATTATCATTCTTTTTGTTTGTCTTTTCTTGTCACTGTTTTGTCATTTTATTGAAAACATTTACACTCTTTTAGATGCATGATTTTCATTTAAAATCTTTTTTCATTTTAAATAAGTATTTTGTTTCCGTAGGTTTTCAGTATTTGGTTTACTCTCTGTTGTAATATGTTGGGTGTTGGTATCCATGTATGTTGGAATATGTGTGGTAAGTAATAGAACTAGGAGACTGTGTGATTATTCTCTAAATTTGCATCCTAATTGTGTACTTCGTTTTTTCTTGTGCGTACTATAAAAAAATATTTTTGTCTCATTATCTCAATTATCTCCTTATTTGTCTTAAAAATCTGAGGAATTGTGTATATAATTTAGTATTCAAATATTTAATATAAATTTTTGCATATGATTATTATAAATAATATTTCTTATTTTCTATTTATTTATGGAATTTAATTCTTCCTAATTCTTATATTATTCTATTAACTATTTAGGTTTTAAAAAAATTAATAATTTAAAACTATATTTAATTTTAGTAAATAGTATTAAATCTGTTTAATTTTATTGATAAATTAAGTATTGTTAGTATTCATGGAGAATTTGATTGAATATCTTTTATAAGTTTTTTTTCTTTTGAATTGATCAATTTTTAAAAGTAGAATGTGGTTTAAATTTTAAGAAAATACTTTCAGTTTTTAATCTTTTAAAACAGGTATTTTGAAGAAAAAAATATCTGGAAAAATTTTCACTCATTTGATGCATAAGTTATTGATTAAAGAACTAATTATTAAAATGCCTTTATTTAAAAAAATATGAAATGGAGATTTTTTTTAAAATTTGAAATGTAGTCACTGCAAAAATGGAGATTTATTATATATTTTCTTATTTATTTTTTCTGTGCGTAATTTTAATAATTGTGTAGAAATTAGAAATATAAGTACTGATGAAATGAATTTTATAAATTAAGCAGATTGTTAAGCATGTAAAAAAAACAATAACTTATTTTAAAATTGTTTTTTTATGTTTGAAAAATAAATCTTATTTTAGTGTAGAAAACAT
The DNA here is from genome assembly GCA_019973955.1 of Trichonephila inaurata madagascariensis. Lineage (NCBI taxonomy): Eukaryota > Metazoa > Arthropoda > Arachnida > Araneae > Nephilidae > Trichonephila > Trichonephila inaurata. Next base: position 30,978 of record BMAV01016557.1, read on the forward strand.
GAATTTTAGTTTATTCTGTGAATTATAAAGTTGGTACTTCCACATAACTACACTTTCAGTTCTCTCACTTTTACACTCATTTAAATGTATGTATATTCTGGTGAATTCTTAGTTTGCTAGTTTTTGAAAAACAAAGGATTGATGCCTGATTAATGGTATTTTAGATGTTACTGGTCAAAAACTTCAATCAAAATATTAGAGTATAAATTTTAAATTGTTTGTAGGCAGCAATTTGTCCTTTTACAAACAAAATACATTCGAGAGATAACTGATGGGCTATATCTAATATCATAATAACCTTTATCTATAAAGGTATAAATTTCAGTTTTATAAATTTGTTTCTTATAAAAATTATTTTGGATAATTGCAAAACAGTTCCTCAATGAGCCTTAAAAATTGTTTAACGAGCATTTTTCTCTTATTCATAGAGTTTTCAATGAAATGGTATACATATTTAAGAATGTGGATAATCGGATAATAACCTTTTGCCATTTTCTCATAAAAATATAAGTAGAGCTTCTTTTAATCAGTTTATTATTTTATTTTAAGGCTGGATCTGATTTTTGCCTTGATCCTGAACCCTTTTTGTATCAACAAGCTAATGGTGTCGTTGAAACTGGTAAGTGCAAAAAAAATACATAATTTATAATTTAATCATATAGGAAAGTTTCTTTAGAAATTTTCAAATGTTTTTCTTACTATTTTCTATTATTTTCATTTTAAGTATATATACAGTACCATGAAAAATATTTTGAAATCTGTGTTTCTTTTTAACTTCATTTTATTTTCATGTAATTAAGAGTTTTAAAATCCCAAAATTTGCTTACTTTTTAAAATTGCACTGCATATAAATATTTATATGCCTGTGTAGAATTAAAATATTTAAAAAAATTAAAGTACTGCACTTCATTTAGAATATCATAGAGTAAGATATAACTTGAAAAATTTGATTCAAAATTTATATTTTTAATTATTTAGTTTATCTTTCTGTAAGGAAATAATCCTTGGCAGAGTAAAATATAATGTTTCAATTAAGTTTTGAAATAAAGTTTTAGATTTTAATTGATATTTTGAACTGTGATACTAATTTTAAATTATATGTTGTACTACATTGTTGTAGTTAAATGCCCTTTTTATAGTAGTATAGTAAAATTATTTGAAGTGTAGGAAATTCTACTTGCATGAAAATACGAATGAAAACTTTTATTTTTTAATTATTTACAAATATTTTTTCTTTTTTGTCTATTTTTCCAAGAGCATTTGTTGCATTTTTTGTTATTGTATAATTGTGACCAGTTGCAATGTTCATGTGTCAGCTTTTGTTATAAAATCTCTCTTGCCTTGCCTTAAGAACGTCCTAATTTCCTGGATAAATAAATAATGACTGGACAATGGGGTTACTAAGAAAGTTGTAGTTATTCTTTGTTTTGCAAATGTATTAGCAGTACATATGCCAACCACCACTCTTCAAAACCATATTCACAAGTTACAAATCAATTTACTTCTGTTATATTTATAAATGCTACACCTTCTTAAATATAAAATTTCTCAGTATCATTACTAAAGGAGTATATCTTATGATTTATCTATAATTCAATGGCACAAAGCTGCAATATTTCTTTTTTCCTGGTCTTCCTTTTTTTCGCCTTCTGTTTTGGATAGCTCTCAGTAGTCAAATCTCACAATAATGGTTGCATTGATTGCAGTGCCTTTTGACTTGCAATCCATCAAAAGAACATCCTTATAATCCCAAAAGACCTTAGCCATAATCTTTCATTTGGAGAGTGTGTGAATTTTCTCACTGATACCACTTAAGCAATTAGTGCCTGTTCTCTGCTATAATGTGCAAAACCTATGTTTCATCACCAGTCAAAATCTGTTTAAGAAAGGCATCTGTGTGATATTGTGTCAAAAATGTCAATACTGACTTAATACACTGATGACAGGAGAGTGTAAAATGAGGATTCTGAAGCTCGTGAACAGATATAACAAATGTTTAAATGTAGAAGATGATTATGGAGAGAAGTGAAGGAAGCTTAACATTAGAAAGACTGAAACTTAGTAGATTCTTATATTACCCAAAAGCAGTCAAAATGACTGCATTGTGAAAGGATAACTAATGTGTAAAGAATTTGTTTAAAATAAATTTTTAATATTTTTGAAGTCAACTTCTTATGGCACAGTAGGAAAAATTTTCGTTACGCGTTACCAGTTACGGTTACGTGATGAATATAAGGTAGAAATGGAATGAAGTTCTGACTTTTCCAACGTTTTTAAAAACGCCATCTTTTTACTATCTATCTCAGACAAAAAAATAATTACAGAATTGGAAAGATCATTTTTTTCGCCATGATATGGTATATTTTTTTCCCCCAAATAATGATATTTTCTATTTTTAACGATTTTTTTTAAATGAGTCAAAATTGATACGCTTTTATGAAAATGATTTCTAAATCGTTTTCTTTCAATTTCCTTTCGCGTTAATGAATTGATATTCTAGCCTAAAAGAGTTTATTCTTTTCTCTTTTAGAATCAGTCATTTAAAAAAAAATGCCAAAACTTTTTTTTTACGATTTTTCAAAAAATACTCAAAATTTTAATTAAATATTTAATAACTTCATTATTTATAAAAATAATCTCACGAAACTTTTTTCCATATGTAGAATAGTATTATCCGTAATTTGTAAAAAGATTGAAAAAATAGTTAAAAAATTACGGCTTTTAATTTTTTTTTTGTGTTTTTCGTCTATTATCTATTTTAAGAGAATTTTTTACTAAAGTATAATTCATACATTTTTTGTTTAAAAATTGCCGTTGTTTGCAATCGATGTGTGAAATTGTAAACTATTAACTTAAAAATTAAGTTGGAAACGGTGAACAAATTGATGTAATGGAAATAACTGATTGAGTCTCATTTCTGTACTGTGGAAGAAGCTGAAGCATCAAAGTGTCCTCAAGGTATACTATTATTCAACACTAAAAATTCCGTCAATAAGTATAATAACAAAATGTTGAATGCTTATGCGGACAGAATAACATCAACTGCTAAAGATGTATATATTGGTTGTACTTCAAAAGAACAAGTAGTTTTCATACGTCAAAAATTACATAAGATGTCATTAATTGATACAAATGGATTGCCTTATCAAACAGTTTATGTGAATAATATTTATTGCATGATTACCACAAATATTGATGTGACAAATGGATTGGCAAATGGTGCAGTTGGAAAGCTATGTCATGTAGCAACCAATGATGAAGGATTAGTTAAGACAATATGGCTTGAGTTTCCAGATTTATCTCAAATAGGGGAAAAATTATGACGCATAAAAGACCATTTCGCCTTATCTCTACAAAATTACAGAATAATATCAATGACGAAATCAAATACTACGATTGATGTAGTGTTTTCGAGATTCTTAAATGAGAGATATTGAGTGCAAAACCTTAATTTCTTATTTTAGCTGCCAAAAGCCTTTGATATTGATAACAAAAGAATGTACTGAAACACCCATAAAAATAATGGAAATAGACTAATAATAATGATACTTTTCTATAAATGTATACAATAAAAATTTGTTTAGTATTATGTATTGAAAATGAAAATTTGGTTTATACTTATACTCCCCCCTTTTCCACACTAATTATTTTTTTAAAAACCCTTTGAAATAATAACGATAATAAATTTGTTAATTATATATAAGATTACTTCAAAATAAAACTTTATTGTACAATTCAATAGAAGAAGTTAACTTCTACCGCGTGTTCACACTGATACACGCAAACATTTTTTTTAAATATTATTTACAGTCATTTAACAAGTTATTAGTAAATATTAACAATAAAAAAATTTACTTCACTTGGAAAAAAAAATATATTCTAGAAAATTCTAAGAAATTGCATCATATACATAATTGTTTTTCTAATTGAAATTAAAAAGCAGTCAAAATGACTTCCTTGGGCAATCTAGTGTTAAGGTATATAACAGAATTTTTTTACCAATGAATATTGCTTTTTTTTTTTTCATTTTGTATAACTAAATGGTCTTTATTTTTCAGTTATATCTCATAGTTGTAGAAGTATAGTTTAATTAGTATGAGGTCTTGTAAATTAGCTTTAGCTGTTAGACACTTCACTGGCCTTCTTAAACCATCACATAATCCTTTTTTGTTCATAAAAGCATAAAAGTGCCTTTCAGCAAAGATATTGAAATAGTCTTTGTGATAATGGGAGTTAGTTTTTTTCTTCTATTTTTATGTTGCATTCTTAAACCGCAGTTGAAAAATAATATATTTTTTCCAAAGATGGAATGATGTTCCTTAGATACAGTACAAGCTTTTTTTTTTTTTTTTTTAAAGTATATTCAGCAACAGTGTTGTATATGAAACTCTGATATTACAACAAATTTTTTAAATATAATTTCTCTCAATTGACAATAATATGTGGCTATCAGATAAATGGTTATTTGATTATTGTTTCAATGAAATAATTGAATTTCATCTTGAAACAAAACTGTAATTCTCAGAAAAGTCTAATGATATCAATATTTCTTCGTAAAAAATTTCTTTGATATGTTCATAGAAAGCTGATTGTTGTTGAAGAATAAAAAAATGAGTTTTCAGAATCAGAAGTTAAGATAAATTTTCAACAAATTTTTCGAGCTTTTTGTAAATGTTTCAAAATTGTACATTGACCATCACACTATTTCGACTACTACTTAACTAGCAAAAAGGCAGTCAGAAGACTAAATATAAGCTTACCACTCCTTATGCTGCAACATGTTACAGCTTGAATAAACAAGAAAGTTCTTTTATCTTACAAATTACTTTTTTTTAAATAATTTTCATACAGTTAACACATTTCAGTTTAAAATTTCATTTTTTACATATTTTTGAAGAAAATATTCATTTGATATTAAAAAAAAAAGAATTTTTCTAAACTGATTTTAAAATATTGAATAAGTGTATATATCGAATCTCATGAAAAATGGGAGATAGATATAAAACATAATTTTTAAGTAGTTTAATTTTGAGTTACTATAATCTTTTTTTCTCTCTGTTTCAGAATGAAATTGATGTTCATGTTTAATATTATTCTTTCCCATGTTCAAATTTTGCAGGGTGTTTATAAAAAGAAATTAGTATAATTCTTTAAAAAAATTTATTTAAAGTTTATTTTATAATTCAAAAATTAAAGCTAAGGAATACAAAGAAAAAAATGTGGCATGGAAGACAAGGAGTCCTTTATTTTTTAAATAGCTTAATTCTGAACTGAACTACTTAAATTTATATACAGCCAAGTTAGATCAAAACTGCATTTTTTTTAAAGAAATTTCAAACTGCAATTAAAAAATAATAACAGATAAAGCATTAATGTTTGAGATTTCAACTTACATTTAGCTATCAAAAGGAGATTAAAAATGAGAAGACACGAGGTTAAAAATTACTTTAAAATTAGTTCACTTGACATGGAATGATCCATGTATAAGTTAAATATTTCTTTGCTGTTTTCTTAGTTCATGATGTGACTTTTAAATCTATACTATCTATAATATCTACTGTGATAGAGTAACAGCCCTTTTGTAGATTTTTATGTAATTTGTATTTTCTTTTAGGTGTTTTGACGTATTACATTCATTGTGATGAGAAGAGTCAGGATCCATTTAATAAGGTAATGCTTAATATATTCAGAAATGTATATACACTTAGATATGTAAAGTAAACAATACTTTCTTCTCCTACCAAGTAAGACTTGTTAAAATACGCTGTTTTTCAAGATGAAGTTAAGAAATTGTAAAAGCTTTTAAAAGGCATTGAACATTTTGACATCAAACATTCTATTATTAATATATTTACAAATAAGTCACCTTTTGTTCTCAACAGATAAATTGAATGTTCATTTTTTTTTTCTTTTTAAATATAACATATAAACTAAATTTACAATTTGATTTTTTTAAAAAAAATTAGATATTTATACATTATAAGTATATAAGCAAAGTTGATTACTAGCATTTTACTATTATTAAAGAGTTAATAGATATTTACTGTAAAATTCAAATTTTGATTGACAGAAAACAATTTTTTGGTTCATAAAATTTCCTGAATTTTTTATAATCATTTTGTTGAAAAAATAAAATTGATTAAATATATAATTTTAAAGTGCAAGTTAAAAGTTTTAATCTCACAACCTTATCCTTTGTTACTTTAATCATTGAAAGAGACCTATTATGGTGTTAATGACTTTTTTGACACAATATATAGAGAATAAATTAAATTTTTAAATTAAAATTTTGTGTAGCTAAATTAACTTGTTGATTTGTCAATTAAAAATAGGTAATATATCAAATTCTCAAGAAAGTTTTTGCTATGCCATGTATATTTATTAGCTTATTTTGTTTTAGTTGTTGTGAAAAAATGATGCATTTTTATAGGCAGTAGCTGAGGGTATGAAGGCCATGCAGAATGTAAAGGAGACCCTTGAGCAAGTTAATGTTGTTGTTTTGGCTCTACACGACAATATTCAAGTAGTATGTAAATAATATTTTAAGAAAAAGTGTTAGAAATAATATTTCTTATTTGGTAGTTATGTAACAGAAAATCTTTCTTTGTTTAGTATTACATATTGTAAAAATAATATAGGTGTTTTAATACTGACATTATTACTTCATATTTAGTTGTAATATCTTTTTCTTTGATTATTATATTGAAATCCTTTTGATGACTCCCAGAAATAAACAAAATGTAATAATTAAGGGATAGGGTGAATAAATTTGATAAAATGTTTATTGCAAATGTGTTTTTTTTGCAGATTGAAGAAACCTTAGCTCATTTGTCTGATCATGTCAATCAGACTGAAAAGTTGTTGAATGCTATCATCAAGGTTGTAAATTGCGACCACATTAATGCTGAGTACAAATCTGCCTTGGAATCAGCTTGCACTTATACCCTGTAAGTTCCAATTGTAATTGATACTTTTTGTTAATATAGTCTTCTAGAATCATAATAATCTAACTAGAAATACATAATAGAGTGCTATGTTTTATGTTATTTACTGTAATATTTCATTTTTGTGTAATAATTTACAATCCATTTAAAGCTAAGAAAACATGATTTTTTTTCTAAGTGTTGTAAAATGTCAAATTCAGAGGGGACTGTAAGCCATCTGATTAATAGAAATCCAAGTTAAATAAAACTACGAAGTGAGTCAAGGTACATGGTTTATCACTTTGAATAGAAAAAGGAATGTTGATTTTAAAAGAAAGCAAAACATAGTAAATAATTATACAAGGAAATTCAAACTAATACATTACTTACAAGAGATGTATATGTTTAAAAAAAAACAAAAAACTAAATGGAATTTGATAGGATTTTATTTTTTTAAACTTTTGCCTCTAATCTTATGAATCTTTTTTGTAAAATTTACTAATAAAGCAATTTTTTAAATCTAATTAGCAATTTTATATACAGTTTATTATCATGAGTATATGTATTTTGAATAAGAATTTTATTTGATTTGAAGAAATATCCATTATTCTATATTTTTTATAAACTTATTCATTCTAATTATACATATTTTGATACAGTTTTTAAAATTTGTTTATTAATATTGTTATTTTAATAGAATTTTTATTTTTCAAATGTAATTGAAATTCTATGGAAAAATTAAAGTAAAATAGTAGTAATTGAGAAGTGTAAATTTTGATATTTCATTTGAGAAATAGGAAGATGTATTATTGGTTATGAGAGAATTCAAATAGCCTTGTCATTATAAGTAATTTTGAACCTTGCATTTCATTTATTCTTAATGCATTCTAAGAATAATTTTTATGTTTACTTTAGAAAGATAATCAGTTTTTCTTTCTTTTTTTCATGAAGATTTCAGTGCTAGATTTGAAGAGCTTTCTGATGATGTAATTGAATTTAAAACTGTGTATAAGCAGTATTTGTAATGTACCATGTTATGCATAGAAAATTTATGTATTTCAACTAGGTTATCTTTTAATTTAGGGAAGGAACTGCCTTTATGTTGGTTTCTGCTGTTGGAAGTGGACTCTTGTTTACTGTTCTTATTTGGGTTGCATCTCATACTTGGATTCACATTAGAAAGAAGTAAACTAACCTCATACTTTTTATGTGAAATCCATTTGGCATAATGGTTTAAGTTTACTTTTGTTTTTTAAAAATACCTATGTGTTATGAAGGGAAGAATTAGACATTACATTTTTTTTAAAGAATATTTACTTAAAGTTTGTGTGATAATTTAGGAATTCCCGCCCCCCCAAATATAAGAATGTTTTTAGGAGGTATCAGATATCCAAGAAAAGAAAAATTATTATAATTTTTAAATGTAAATTTCATTTTGAACATTTCAATGTTTTATTATTAATACTTCCTATAATTTAATTATTTTTAATTAATGTATTTGCATGATTATGTAGTTTCTTAATGTTCAATCAATTTTTGTTCAGTTATTGATAAATATTATGTTCATTTTACTAAAAATATGCATAATATTACTTACATTTGCATGAGCCATTTAATTTCAAAGTTATTATTTTTATTTTTGTTTGAATTTTGATTAAGTATAAGATGTGCAGTAAAAAGTCTTTCTCACATTAAAAGTTTCATTTTGCATAGAATCTCTTAGAGTTAATTTTGTTTCATCTGCCATTTTTATAACTGAAATTTGAAGTTACAACATTTTGCTGTAATGAAAAAGACTTCTAAATTTCTTTGAATTATAAGTTTATACTTATCTTTCTCAAGATGTGTATCTGGCATAGTTCAAAAATTTGGACTGTGCTGTGTCATCCTCATTACTTGATCACGGTTGAAAATAATGAGGCCTGTCACTAAAAGTCCTTATGCTGCTTCAAAGTGCAATGTCAATCTCAATGTTTATTATTAATTAATTCATAAGTTTTATTGAATGCATTGCTCACTTATATCTTAACTTTTTACAGAATAGTTATAACCTGATAGAGAAAACTTGAATTTATGAAATATGCATCTATTATTATTATTTGAGGTGAAGTATGTATTAGCTGTAACATTTTAGATATTTGAAGACTATAATATAACTACATTCTTAAATAAATCATAGTAACATTCATCAGCTTTATGGCCATAAGGACTGTACCTAATTGAATATTTAAGTGCATATTTAACAAATGCATTTCCTTCAACTTTTTGAAATTAAATAATTGTTTTAAATAAGAGAAAGACTTATCCCTGCATTCTATTTATTTTTTTGTTATGCTTTATTGTTTTGCATGTATAATTTTTATGATTTGATGTATGCATGCTAGAAAATTATAATTTTATTTCTGTCAAATTCCCAACCTCAACATAGGCCTCCAGTGGAACATGTTGATGAAGAAGATCCTTTCCTTCCACCAACTTCAAGCATGTCAGGTGCCAGGAGAAACCGTGAGACGTATGGCAGCACTGGTTTTCGACCCCGTTCCAGTCATACCCCACCCCAGACCCCTTACTTCAATATGTCTTTGTGAGCTTCTATCTACGTTTCTGCACTCTACTATTCATGCTGATGCTTTATTTCTAATGCCAGCTTTACCACTATAAGTGGTTGATTAATACTACAACCTTTCCTTTGACTATGAAATCTCTTTATAAGATGCTCTCAAAATAGTTTTATTTTAGTGAAGGTATAAATTAACACAATTTTAATTACTTATCAAAGTCACATTTTATGGAAACACCTTTTGTCTGAATTGGACAATTTACAACTCATTTATTGTAACATACAGGTTGATAAGTTATAAAATCTTTTTTAAGATTCTTTTGACTGATTCCACTTTTTATTACAACTTTTAATTTTCATGTATTTGCTTCTTGTAAGTTAATAGAAATTCGAAAATTTTATGTGTTATTTTCTAGGAAATCTGTTGAATTTGATTATCAAGTGCTAAAATAATTGTTTATTTTAAAAACTAAAAATTTCTTGATTTTTCTGAAGTAACAATGATTTAAAATTGCGTGAATATCAAGATGAAGAATATATTCTTTTGTTTAGTATTAACTCTATCAATCATTAAGTTCTTTGAATATTGCTAGACATTATTTTCTTTTATTGTTCAATCAAAATATTTAACCTTGTTTTTAAAATCTTTTTATGATTTTCATTTAGTTAAAATCTTTTTATGATTTTCATTTAGTTAAAATTTTTAGACATGAACATTTAGTTTTATTTATGAACTTAATATTAAAAAGTTCTGTTCAATATAGCAAATAAAATTAAAGGGACATGGTACGATTACCTTAAAATTTTTATTTTAAGGATTTTCAAAATTTCTTTGGTTTCTTCCTATGTTTGCATACCATGTAAAACAGATTTTGTGCTCAAAATTTCATAAAAAGTTAGCCATTTAATTTTTTAAGGATAAAACGTAAAATTCGTGATTTTAAAATGCTACTCCTCCTACAAAAATTGACATACACTTATGAAATTTGACTTACAAGTACATCAAACTATGTACAACAAAAGTTGGTATGGATTTTGCGATAACTTGATTGGTATTTGTACAATACTTCTTTTAATGAATACTTATTAAAAATTCCTTAAAAAAAATGTATAAATTCTGCGTTCAATTATTTTTAAAAAAAATCAGTATTGCTTTGATTCAAAAATGCGTACCAATGTTTGTTACATATACTATTAACAATATGTAAAAATAAAAAAATTAAAGCATTAAGAACAATAGAAAAAAAAAGTCTTAGTATTTAAAATGAAGACAAACTAGTTATTTTAAAATTCTGAGATAAGTAAGTTTAAAGTTTTGATCTGCAATAGGGATGTGAATAAAAACAAACATAAAAGCTATTATAATTCTGCTTTTTTTTAAGTTTAGAGCTTTCAAATTTTGTGAGGTTATGGAAAAGTACATGAAGAATAATTTAGGCTAAAAAAATTACATTTGATTTTTTGACCAATTTTTGTCAATTGAATCGTACTGTGTCCCTTTAAGGAATGTTATTAGTCAAGGATTGGTTGTACTTCTATTAAAAATAATGAATTTGGTGCAGGAATGTGAATGCAAGCTTTTTAAAAATAGAAAATATTTGTGTGCACATTTTTAACCCATTTTATGCTGCCTCTGCTTATTTGCTTTTGTTTGTTATGTAACTGATACAATTCCCCCCTTTTAATCTAGCACATTAACTCAAAAATTAATAGTTAATGTTCCAATTTGTGAAATATTATTTTTGCAACATAAAAATAACGTTGACTTTGCTGTTTACAAATATATGATAAAAAATTATTAAATACAAATATACTGTGTATTTATGAGTTGCATTTAAGTTAAATTTATTTCTGATCTATTTAAATGTTTTATAAAAAATTCCTTTAAAACATTTACTCTTATTTTGGAAGATTAATTGGGCTTGTATATTTTTTATTAATTTGTGTATGTGATTTATTGTACTGTATAATGACCTTTTTTCTGTTTATAGAATCTAATGATAATCCTCCATAATCATTTGTAAAGTTAATTTAAAAGTAATGGAAAAGATTTTTTTTATTAATGTATGGTAATAAATTAATTACGTGTACTGTAATGTAATTTTAGGGTAAATGTCAAAATTTTAACAGATTAGTGTTTGATCTATTTTATGTCTAAAAATGTATCAATTTTTTTCAAGTTAATATAATTTTTCATATAGGAGAAAAGATTAAAATAATTTTTCTTTGATATTTTACCTTTTTTTTTGTAATTTAAAAAAAATAGGGCAGCATTCTATTTGTGTATTTTTTCATCATACAATGTGAAAATAATTAAATTTTTTAATAATGGTTGCATGTGTTTTAGAAGTGTTATTACCTAGATTTTTATTTTATATAATTACATTATTCTCTTACCCAAATTCATTTAATAAGCATTTTTTCAAAAAAATTTTATGCACATTTTGAGTTTTAATATTAAAAATTCAAAAGATAAAATAGTCTATTTTACTGTTATAAGAGTACAAATATTTAATATTTTTATGAAATGGGATCCAGTATTTACAGAAATTGTGTTTTAACCTTGTGCATTATAATTTTCTGTACTAATTTTATTTTTTAGGAATGGCCATGGTGCTAATCATGAGGATCATAACTACCTTCATGGACGTTACACTCCTCCACCTGCAGTAAGTTAAATTAAGTTGTGTATATTTTAAGCAATGCTAAATTTTCAAGATATAGAAAATAATTAAATTAAAAAGGGTAATGAAGGTTTAAAATGTTTTTTAACAACTTCTATTACCTTTTTTGCTTTAAAACTTTCCCTCTAATCGTACTATTAATTAAATATAAGACTAAAGAATTCTCGTTTGGTTTGTGATCTTGCCCATTTTGTTAGAATGTTAAAAATGTTGCAAGCTACATTTGATTATCTGTCAATTTTGATATTAATATTTAGGAAAAAGAAATAAATCTCTCAATTCTAGTCATCACTGCAGTTGCTTGTTTACATCACATTTGTACACATTATAATTTTTAGAATTGAATAATTTTATAATAACTATATTGTAATATGTTGTGAAGCATAATTTTAGAATTAAAGAAATTTAATGGTTTTTATTTAAAAAATTATATTTTTATTTTGATTGTTTATAACTTATTTATTGGATATTGATGTAAATGGTTCCTGTTTATTATATGAGAACTTGGTGTAAAATATTTTATATATTTTTTTTAAAAAGAAATGCCTGACAATTATATATCCATTTAAGAAATTTTTCAATTTAATGTGGGTTACATACTCATTTATTTTTTTTTATATAAATTTATGAGGCTCTTCTTTGCATTTTCTTTTGTATTGCTTAATATGTGTAATTTGATATTAATTAAAAAGTTTATCAGCATGATTTTTTCTTCTGTTTACTAAATTTCATTCTTTTAATTTCCAGTTTTTTTTACTTATGTGCATTTTATATAAACTTGGTTTTGTCTACCGCATGATTGGATGAATTTTTATTTTAATAATCTTTCTTTTTTTTGCTGCATATTCTTAGCTCCATATAGTCAGGAAAAAAAGAAAAAGATCCTCTTTATATTTGACCCTATTTATATGGAGCTCTATGTGTTAAAATTAGTGATATTTTCTTTGCTTATTTTTTATGTTAATGCATGTGCATGATTCCATATTATTTAATTTTATTCCTGAATTTAGGTTCAGTGGTTGTAAATAAAAGTGCAATTTATGACATAGTTTGTTTAAAAATATTCATATAAATTTTTAAAAAAGTTATGGTAATTTTCAAAATGTATCAAATTCTGAATGCTAAGATTAGAAACAAAGTAGCATGGTTAAAAAGATCATGTAAAAATAAAATTTATTTAATATTTGGCATCTCTCTTTTTCAATCAAATCTAAAGCCTAATTTAGGTTTATAAGAGGACATGGTTTTTAATATTTTATAAATGAAACGTTAAAAATCTTATGGATCAACACTTATACATACTAAAATTTTTATTTATGTACTAGTTAAATCTTTTTTTAAATAAATTAAAATGTAATTTTAAAGGAATATTTTCTGGTTGTTTCATTAAATAGTCATTTAATTTTTTAAACTTAATTTTCACATATACGTACTTTTTAAAAATACAGAAAGAAAATTTTTAAAGACTAACTGTTGTTTATTGGGATTCTATGATTTTTCTAAAATTTTACTCTAGCTATACTTATTCTTAAATTTAAAAAATTTGTATAGTAAAAATAATGGTGGTGGGTAAAAAATTATCCTTTTTTTTTGTGTGTGTCTTAAAAGTAAAAGTGTTTGTGTTAAGCACCAATTATCATTTGCTGAAAAATATATAGATGAAGACTGCTTTGTTAATAAAGTTGTCTCTTCATATTGTTTAAAAAGGAGAAAAACAATTAAGACAAATTTACAAGCTCTGAAACTAATAAAAGTGTAATTATTCTAGAATTTGATGAAAATAATTTTCTAGTGATTCTTTATGCAACAGTGGTATTATAATGTTAATTTTTTAAACAAAAATTTTATTTTAGAGTTACACTTTTTAAATTTATTATATTATTATTTTATCTCATTATTACTAATAATTGTATCTATATATATATATATATATTTTTTCCTGTTACTTAATTTATAAGTAGTCTAAATGTTTACCTTTTCTAAATCAAGTAATTTTAATAATGAATTGTCGGTTTTTCAATAACCAACATTTCTTTTATCTATAATCTTAAATTTATTGTAACATTTTAAATAATTCTCAGAATTTTGTACTAAAAATTTATAATTCTTGTACTATGTCCTCTTATATAGAAAAAAGAAATTAAAGCAAAAAAAATCTTATGTTCTTTATGTAATGTGAAAAATGAATTCGTGTAACCACTGAACCTATCTGCCTGCCTTTTTGCACTTGATTTTGCACTTTTGAGTTTAGTTTTGCTTGTCTGTTCTGTGACTGACCCCTTGTCCCTCTCCATGCCTCAGTATGACCAGTTGTCAGGGGGACATCTCATGGGGCATGTGGGATCTAAAATGCACTACAAGGCCTGAATGTCCCTTCCTTCTCAGCCGGATGCCGATCTCACCTGTGCCACCAAGTTCTGAAGTCGATTGATTGCCTCCATTCTCTTTGCGGGGAAAGGAACCATCGTGTTTTCTTCAGTTGTCCTGCCTGTTCCTTCAGTTTATCCATGGGGCTCACAGAAGTGATCCAATTCCTGCACATGATTTGCTGAAAACCTTTAAATCAGAATAATTTGTCGAGTAAGCCTTAACTTTCCAATATCAGTGTCTTACAAATAGATGCTCAAAAGAAGTGGGTGCATGCTAAAGTTAAGGTGCCACAATATTTGTGCCAAGTTGAAAATTTTTTGTGCAATTCATGTTTTGGCAATATTGGATTTGATCTTCCCTACTTTTCTGGTTGAAAAAATGTAGCTTTATTGTGACCACTATTGCTTACGTAATTAATTTGATGCAACTATTTTATCTAAGTTATGTTATAATATTTAAAGCAACTTGATGAAAAGTGTGCTATACACCTTATCTATTTGTGGTACCAAACTTGGCAACATTTAAAGTGGCACTGTATACTATATTTATTCTATCTGCAATTTTATTAATATTATTTTTTAAATCCATTTGATCTATTTTCATGTTCAGTGTTAACTGTGTCGAAGAAGTTTTTCGACATTTTGGACTTTTACATGGTAGCTCTGTAGAGGAAGAAAAGTTTAATACTGTGTCGATTTTTTTTCTTTTTTTTTTTTGTGAATGACGCAAGATAATGTTCTTTAAGTATTTTTATATTATTTTTTAAAGGAAAATTGCTCTTTCTGCATTTAATTTATTTGTAAAAATAAAAAAAGCATTTCTTTTTAATTTTTTTTAAATGTGTTAGTTATATGTTTCAAAATAAGTTAATATGCTTGTTATATAGAAGTACATTGATTTTGAATGTTTAAATGCTACAGTTTTAGAATATGTACTTATAAACAGCATGTTCTGTTTTTATAAGTATGTTACTTACAGCTTTTCTGGTGCTCTAGGTTACCAAGAACATTAATTCAATTTCTTTTCCGTTTTCTAGTTCATTTGTTCATGTAAACATAAATAGATTGTCTGGCAGTGTCTTATATCTGTGTACTCACTGCTCATTGTAAATAGAAAGTGTAGTGTTTAGATTTTTGTTGTTCGAATTGAATGGGAAAAAAGCAAAAATTGTCTAAATGTTTAATTGAATACTATCCTGTTGTATATTAAAACCTTTTATATGCCTCTTGTCGTCCAAAACTCTTTCTTAGCATCAATTATGCAGGGGATTGAAGTTCATTGATAAAAAGAAAGTGCATGTGTTTTATGTATTATTTGTATGACTATGGAAGTATTGAGGTAAATTAGAGCATCTTTAAAAATAATGTTTTTGTGCTGTTCTATTTCATGTTGTTCCAAAGTAAATGATTGGGATGTTGTTACATCCCAAATTAGGGTTACAGAAGTGCTGTGAAAACTTTTCAGAGACTCTGGAATTTAGTGTACTGTATATTGTTCTTAGTTGACTGCTGCATAAAATTTTATAATGCAATCTCAGCAAAAGAGAATGTAGTACTGTACCAAGCAGTTTTAAATGTAATTTTTTGTGCCATTTTCAAGTTGAAGATGCTTTTTCTGTAATCCATTGTGTATTTGTAGATTTTAAAAGAAAAAAAAATTATTGCTCACTCTTAGGAATTGATATTCTTTATATAGTCTTGTGAAAGTCATTGGAGTGTTGTCTGTGTTTTTAAAAGAGAATTCTTTTTTAGTGTACATATTGCTACATCCATCACACTATTAATTTAAAACCTTTTAGATATTGCTGATAGAGATTTAATGAATGTGGTACATGTAAATTACTTGCATTATACAAGATTTAATTACCCAGATTATATATATGTGATATATTTAATATTAATTAATCATGCAATATTTTTTCTTGTTATTAAGTGGTATTTATTTTGGTTAAAATGATGTGTCCCAGTTAAAATGTGTTTTAATATAATTTTTTTTTCAAAACATTATTTTAAATTTTTTTAAAAATATGTTTTACTCCCCTCCTTTTTATACAAATTTGTTTGCATTACTAGTGTTATCAGGCATTTATATTACTATTCTAATTAAAATCTAGGTGTAACAAAGATTTTTTTCGTACTGAAGTGGACCAATTGGTATCTTTTAGCTCTCATTTACATAATTAGTAAGAGCTCTTTTTAAAAAAGAAAAATATGCTGTGCTTTTAATCTGATTGATCAGCAAAAATAAAAGGACAAAAGCATTTCATGAATAATGACAACTTTTACTGTATAGATAAGGGAACACAATCATAGTGAACAGATAATGGGTCATTGTTTTATACATATTTGAATTCAAAAATAGTTCTTACTCTCTTATTATTTAAATAAACTTATTGGAAGAATGTTAAGTACTTTTTAATATCTTGGGAAGTTTCATGCATGATATGAAAAATCATTCATCAGAGACATATTTAGTTGCAAATGATAAAATGATCATTTCCAATTAACTGAATTTAATTGATACAATATTAATTTTAATAACTTTAAAAGGAGGCTAGAGTTTATTTTAAAGATAAATTCACCTATAAAGAACATAGTAGAAGTTGCTTGTAATTTTGAAAAAAAACTTTTGCCTCTTATATTTTAAATTATTCTGATTTATTGTAATTGAATAAAATAGTACCTTTTTTTTTAAAAGTTTTTATGAAGAAACTTTCATATTTCACGTAGTAGTTAAGTTCTATTTTTTGAATGTAATTACTTTTGATTTGTTTCTCATTGAATACATAATTTTTGATTGCCTTGTATATTATCAATGCTTACAATTTTTTGTCATTTGCAGTCTTTATTTTTGTATATATTTTTCTCTGTTCACTATACATTACTTGGAATTAATTATGTCACAAAGACATAGATCTTCATAGAAAGTACAAACTTAACATCATACTAAGTATGAAATATCATCAGACAAGAATCATTTTTACTACATGTAATTTTAATAGCTTTCCTCTACCACAGAATTATTAAATTAGATAATACCGCTTATATTCATAAAACTGTTCTCATTTTAAATGCATTGTCATTTACACTTTGCGAGTTTCCCATACTTTTTTTAAAAGCCACATTAAAACTTTGATAACTGATTCGATACTTGTGTATTTTAGCACAGTTATGTGCCAAAATTATGTCAATAGCTTATAATCAAGGCTAAATTTATTTGTATTCCTATTGTTATACACTATTTATCATAAATTTATTTAATACATAAGATTTGTGCTTGGTACATATTGTAACCCTTATACTTTTGTAGAGAAAAATAAAGAATTCTTTTGAATAATTTCATTAAAATTATTTCTTTACTAATTAATAACTATTATCACTTCGTTGAAAAATTGTAAACTGCATTTTGTGCTATTTTTTAAGTTGAATAACGAAGTTCATTTTTTGATAATATGAAAAACAATATAGAGTGAAAAAAAGCATAGCATATACTTGTAAACTTTTTACAATTTTAAACATTTTGTGTATCTATTCTAGATTAATATGAGAAATTATAAATTTGTATAAGTGAATTACGATACGCACACTTGCTTTGTAGCACATTTTTGTCATTTTTTGTGTGTGTTAAAATAAATGAAATTTTTTTCAATACCTATGGTTTAATTCCTTAAATTTTATTTTTCTAATAAGGAAAACAATATTTTTATCATATATTCTAAAAATTAATATGTTGTAAAAACTCAAGAAATTATGGGTTGCATAAAATTATTTTTTGCTGCTAAGTAATTCTCATGATTCTGTTTTATTTACTTTATTATCAACTCTGCTAAATTAGAAAACCAACGAAACTGTAATGGTATTTCAAATCTATAATTTCTAATATATTTTTTTAGTTAAAATAATTTATTTTAAACTTTTTAGTAAAAGTACTTTTTTACAAATGTATCATTTCTGCCTTTTGAATTTAGTAAATTGTATTGTACTATTAATACTCTATTTGTTATAAACTCCATACATAGTCTTAATGTTATTAAAAGATTGTTTCACATGTTTCCAATCCATTGTAAGAATATGAGCTGTATATTTCATTGAGATCAAAGTATTGTATGAAAAGTATTTTCCATTGATGTTCCCTATGTTTTAGTGATAGATTTTTCTTCAAAAATATTTTGATGGATATATGGAATGTGCTTCATTGTGATGCTCCTTAGCCTTTGACTGTGATAGTTGTTAATTTACATTGACACCTAATTTATAAAATGTTGGATAAATTTTTAGTGTTTTTTTATGTGTATGTATAGCTGATATTTAAAGTAGTTAGTTTTATTTTCCCATCATTTCATTATTATGTTTGTTTTATGAAATAATCTTCAAGGTAACTACTATTAGCATAAATTAAAATGTGATGGAAAACAGTAAAGTGTAATATAGTATATACTACATTTTTTTCATCTTGGAAACAAATGTGCATTTAAAATTATGATTGCAGCTATTTTTTAAGCTTATGTATGATTGCAAAACTTGAATTTTTCAGCATTCAGTTTAGTTATTAATTTTGGAGAAGTAAATTCAGATACCTATAAGGCAATTTTTAAAAACTGAATTTTAATTTATTTTTAAGTATTTGTGATGCAGTTAAGTATTCTGTTTTAATATCTGGTTTTAGTTCAAAATGAAAGTAAATTTAAAGATTCCATTTACATCCTGATAATGTTTTAAATTGCAAGAAAATGTCCCAATTGAAATCCAATTTCAAAATTAATCATTTAAATCCAAACCAAAATTACAGAATTAAACTATTATGCTTTTGTTAGTAATTTAATAAGGCAATTATAAATTAAATTTCAACTCAATCTTATCAGCTAGCAATCACATTTCTTTACATACTTTGCTCAAAATGAAGCTGTTACCTTTTTTTTTGTTTAAAATGATCAAAAACATGTTGACTACATACATCTTTGTATTGAAAAACACAGCTATAGAAATAAAACTGGAGTTAATAATAACTGTTTAATTAATAGATGCTAGTATTGCAATCATTCATCATCTATAAATTTTCTCTTCAAGGGACAGTACTAAAATCATTTTTTATATAAATCAGTTATGATTTTTTTTTTTCACTACTCAGGTTATTAAAATGAATTCCAACTAAGTTTTTCTCTCTTTAGTATCCTGTGTATCCATTCCTTATTTTATGTTTGTATATATATTTGTAATTTGTTTGAAACTTCAGTTTTATGACATGGAAAAGACAATGAAAGCTTTTTTTCCTCAAAGAAATTTTCTCTGTATGTAATGCATATATTTTTGTGTTTATTCCTGAAGAATGTGAATGAATAACTTTTCTACATAGGATACTTATATATCGTTTCGGACTCGAGCTTTATATTAATTGCAACTTATAATCGAGTAAATTTTTTTGATTGTAATTTCAACTTTCTGAAAAAAAAATTATTTGTCGTATGCCTTCAGAACAAATATGCATTTAACGTTTCTACATTTATAAGTAGACATTTTATTGTTTGTTCAAAATTTAAAGGTGTCATAATTCTCTGCAGCTCTAATTTAATATGAAAGTTGTAGCTTTCATATGACAGTTGCTCAAAAATTTTTGCATCAACAAATTGACATTTTATAAGCATATTTTTTATTTCATTTATAATTGTCCTGTACTATGAATAATTCTGTAATACCTCATGGTATATGTAGCAAAAAAATTTAAAGGAGTTTAATTGCTGTTGTATGTTCATGTATTTGAATGACATTAACCTGTATTTGTAGTTCATATTTGATTTAAAATCAGCATAATTAGCCACTTTTTATAAATACAGTTTTCATTCTGTGTGAATTTTTTACTTCAGTGTAACATGACAATGTTGTATGTGTACAATTGTAGTGTTTTGAAACAGTGTTTCTCTTCAGATATTTGTCGCACTATGCAGCTGTTGCCCATTTGCTGAAATACTGTATGCAACCTTCCCATTTTTTGTGATAAAAGTCATCTAAAATAAGAAGTTGTTTATTTGAATTATGACATGTACACCTGAAAAAAATCTAGTCCTAATTAGGAAAATAACATGTAAAGTTTTTCTTGCATGGTACAATAGAAATTCTTCCTGTTCAACATTAAATATTATAAAGAGCCAATACCTTTTTCTCATAAAAATTGAAAAACAAAGCATGGACAGAATATATAATACCAGAAGCTCAAAGAAAAATAAATCAAACCTGTTAAAAAGCATAAACATTGATACATTAAATTCACATGCAGATTAGTTATGCAAAATTTAACATTGATGCATCAGAATGAATTTAGACTATTAAGATATTTTTGAAGTGATAACTTCTTTAGGCGTGTTTTGCTGAAGAATGAATTTCAGGTGAATTACATTATGTTTTTTTAAGTAAAATAAACAACTCTCAGGGTATAAGTTTTCCTAGTCTTACATAGTATACAGCATTATATAAACGATATTTAAGTATTAAAATGCAATGATATTGGCGACGTTATATGAAAGGAAGCAAATGGTTATGAATTCAGTGCATATGACACATGGAAAATCAGGGTTGCCAGCTTAGCAAATTATCTTGAACGTTGGCGCGATAGTATGTAAAATGCCATATAAATTTAACAAATATTTTAAAATAGATTGACATTTAAATTTTATATACTCGTATATAAGAATGCATAATTATTTAAACATTACCTTTTACGAAAAATGAATAAAATAAATTCCCCAATGAATGGACACGAAAAAGTGAACTACTTAACATGCAAAAATGTCGTTTAAAAAAAAAAACACAGTACATCCGAGCAATTGGATACTTTTGCCAGAATAAATCGGAAGTTTTCACTTCTATTGTGTGATCATAAGCACAAAAACATTTAAAAAAAATTTTGTGTTCGTATTTTAACTTACAATTACGACAGCGATTCTTAAACTGTGGGGATCCCTGAAGTTCTCTCAGTTAATGTTAAGATTCCCTTTTTTACAGACTCTGAAAGGCCTAGTGGAAAAATTTAAAAATGTGTAATCATAGACTGCCCCTTGTGAAAAAAATTTATTTTGATTAAGGATGTTAATTCAATTTACTGTTTACTCCACTTTTACATAATGTTTTCTAAAAATAGAAGGAGTCTTGGGATAATTGAGAAACCTTTAAATCACCAAGGGAGGGGTGTTCGAAGTCCCCAGCGATTGTAAGTTTTGGAACCACTGATTTAAAATAGGTGCCAAGTAATGTGATGCAAATAAAGCTTTCACCATAAGATTTATTGTTCAGTGAAATAACTTTGTATACAGGAACTATAAACAACAGACAATTAAAGTATGTCTCAGAATGTAGTGCAATACTTTTTATTAGGAATTCGGTTATAATTTTGCTTCAAACCAGGAGGATAATTTCAAACTTCTCTGCTATATTGATATGTATTTTATCAATTTTCAATACCTATAATAAGAAAAATTTATTAGAACATTGAATTGTAAAGGTAATACAGATCAGTGAATTTTTTATAAAAATATAAATTTCAGTATTTTGTTCCATCATTAAGTCAATGAATTAGGGTAAATAAATCCCCCCCACTCTTAAATTGGACAAGACTTGGATACTGGAATTTAACTTAATTTAGAACTAATCACTATCCTGCTTCAACTGTAGCTGTTTACATGTAATAATAAAAATTAACATTATTTCAATATCATTAAAAGTTTGAAATATTTCAAAGTGAATTTGTTGGACTCAATTTAATTTGAAAAAATCGGTTTCTATATCATCTAATCAATTTCTTTCTTGTGTAAATAAAATTGCTAATGGAGGCAGATCTTACATATTGACATGGAGTTTTTACACTAATGCTTCCAACTTAATATGCAATTGCTTGAAATAACTTGCATGACAATTTTCAGTAAAATCACAATTTTAATCAGTCATGGTTCCCAATAGCAAAACTGTTTTCAAAATTTTGACATTTAAATGCAATTGGTAGCAATAAAGAAAATTAAATATAAAATACTTGTAAATGAAACTTACCATTGATTGAGAGTTATAATTCCATTTTTCTTTGGATATACTTTTGCCATTTATAAGAATCTTGGATGTTGAAGGTTGATTACAAAATGTCATGTAACCAAAGAATGCATAATGAGCTTCAGGAGAATTTCCAATTGTTATATTTGAATACAGAAAAGTTTGTTTTTCTATCTGGGTAAAAAAAATTGACATTTTATTACTTGTATATTGAGAAATTGAAAGAAATGTATATTTAAACTCACATTTTGTTTAATTATAACTAAAAACATGGATTAAATTGAGCATTATTTGCACACTACAAAATAAATTCTAATGTATGAAATAAAGAAAACTGTTACCTAAGCAATGAACTATTATCTTCTGAATAATTTTGAATTAGGGGTCAAAAAGTGTACAAAATGCAAATTTCTCGAAAAAAATTAACATTTATCACAGAAAAAGGTAAATGAACTGTTTTTTCTTAATCTGTAGTTCACAACATACATACTATAATTTCAGGCAATTATCTCAAGAACTTTTTGAGATACCATGATTACAGTGCTATAAAATGCATTTAAATAAACCAAAAACCTTTTTCTCTAAACACATATATCAATATTATATCTTTTTTAAATTCTTGTCTTTACTTTGGTTGAATGGTTAATGGGACGCATGATCTCAAGAGAGGTCTTAATCCCCTATCATAAAAGTTGGTTGTTGAGCATTAGAGTATGGTTTGCCATGGTTGAGGGGTAGATTAAAAATTGTCTTTACTTTATATAAATTTTATAGTCAAAGTGGTTTTTTACGTCTGAATGCATAGTTTGTTGAAATACTGATTAAAGGCACAGTAGAAAAACCTTACTGTATTAAGAATTTTTACATATAAAAACATATATAGTTCCTCAGTAGCTAACAGCTTAAAAAATTTATAATACAAAACATATTTGTATGTGTTATTTTTATCAGTAACTATTCACGAATAAGCTTTTTTAAAAAAATATTGTTTAGCACAAAGGTTATCATGAATTATAATAAAAATCATGTGTAAAGGACTTTGAAACCCTTTATATGAATACACTCCCCCCATCATTAGTACATTTTGTTTCCCGCAGAGCTACAATTTTGTAAATTCTAAGGAGTGTTTTACAGAAATTAAAATAATTGCTGATCAAATTTTACAAATTCATGTACAAGACTTTCATGAAAGAAGTGTTTGCATTTTTAATTACTGCTAAAAAACCAGTGCAAAACCTAAACTAACAGAAATTAATGCTAATATACCTATGTGAAATGTTTCAAATCCAGTAATTCTATCTTCAGGTAAAATACTCAATAAAACGTTAATGAGAAACGCTTTCCGAGTAAATTTCCAAATCTTTATGACTGGGCTTCAACATTCGCATTTCTAGTAGCACCAAGGGTGAAGCTATTTCCATTAAACTGACGCTTCTTAGACCTACCAAATCATACTTTAGGTATAATTAATATTTTTCTTTAAAAAGACAGTTTTCTATCAAAATAAGCGAAAATAAAAAAAAAAGAGCATGTGTCCTAATGACCACAAGATAGAAGTGATAACTTCAAATTTTGTAATGTTATTTTAGGAATTAGGTGAATAAAAAACAAGGGAATATTAGTATTATATAAAATTATTAATTCATATGTCTGCAATAAAGTAATATTTTTTGCAAAATGTACAATCATATTTGTGAATTAATTGTATTCTAAGAAGGAAACAATAGGTTTAAGGTAGCTGAAATGGGTAATAAATACTTTAGATTCAAAATTATTTAAATATCTAAAAAAAACTGTTGAGCCTTGTTCCGTATTTTGTAGTGCTTTCATTTGACATAATTCAACTAAAGGCTTTGATTTGTCTTTTGAAAAATCTCTACTTAAAATAATACGTTATTTGTTCCGGCTTCACAGTGTAGGCAACTAAATTCGATAATTTTCTCTACACTTTGATTAGGTGAAATATAAAAAGTAACCATTAGAATTATTTGTCCATTTTCTGCTTCAAATTTCTCCAATACATGACTCATTAAATCCAAATGATTCAGTAGTATTTGATGCTATATCCATTTCTGAAGTGACATAAGTTGTATATCCCTTATTTCTATATATAGCAACTCCGCCAGCTCTGTGATTGTGTTTTTAGAATTTAGCAGCACAATGAAAATTTGGAACATTTATGTTTTCTGCATTATTTATCCAAGTTTCTGTCAAAAGTAATATAGTTGCATGTTGAATAACACTGTCATCAAGATTCAAAGCATGTGCACATAAACTTTGACAATTCAAAGAATATATTGATATTCCCTTTTTTGTGGAAAGGAAGTTTGTAAAGATATCTGTGATTGTTTTAAGTTTGTTTTGTGATAACCTTTTAAATTCATTTTGTAGATCTTTGAGAGATGTAGATTCTCTTAGGCCATGGAAGAATTTTGGATCAGAATTTTCCGTAACAATGTAAAGTCCTTCAAGACTTGTTATAAGTATGAGAAAACACATTCTCAACAATTTGTATATGTTGCGTTATCAAAAACAACAAGTCTTGATAGACTTTACATTGTTACGGAAAATTCCAATCCTAAGCATAACAATGCTTGGCTTTTTAAAATGCTTCATTCAGTTTCACTCTCTAGCAAAACATGCCTAAAGAAGTTATCACTTAAAAAATAACAACAAATATGCAAAGTTATTACCAAATTTTATTAAAAACTAATGAACTATTTTTTTTTAAAAAAAATATCATGTTCCATCACAATCATACTTAAATTAATATTATTAAATCAATTCAACAAAACTAAAAAAGTATAAAAATCTATTAAAATACTTTCGATATCTAATTTCCGGTTTGTTTTTGTTCTCACTTTACACAAAAATTGCTATATTTTCATAAATAATTGGAGAGCAAACAAAAGTAAAGTAATTTAAAATTTGAAAAAAAAAATCTTCATTTTTATCAAAATTGATGTTTTTGCACTAGTCTGATACCTAAGTTGCAGTTACAAATTTAGGTATTAACCCTCTTGCTGTGCAACGTAGATGTAGCAAAATTTGCGCAACTCACAATTTCTGCATTTTTTCCGACTATTTAGCTGTGCAACCCTTGCTGTTTCTGTTTTCATTTATGACACTATGATCTAATTCTATATTTTAAAATAAAATCTCTTACAATTTTTTTTTGTATATTTTAACTTTAAAATGTAGATTTGAAATATGTAATTTTTGAGCCTACTTTGATAAAATAACTATGCAGTGAGAGGGTTAAATTTCTTTTAAATCCTGTCTACTAAAAAATAAAATGTAATGAAGCTGATAAAGATGATTCTCACCTTTTGAAATGTCAGTTCTACTTGTAAATACGTCTTGTGTTCTTGTGTTTCTAGAAAAGAGAGAGATGTTAAAACCAGCAACAAATTCTAATTTGCATTAAGTTTTTCTAAGTGAAATTTAAATTAATATTACCATAAGATATTCCATCATCCCAAAACAGCAAGCCTCTAGCAGTTCCTGACTCATCAGGAGCAATAAAAAGACCCATGGCTTGTTTACGACTAGAAGAAAGATACAAAAAAAAAATTTATATTTGAGCAGATAAAAATAAGAGTAATTAACTATGATAATGTAATATAAGCACTAAAAGTAATAAACATTTGAAAAACTTAGTGCCCTGTCTTTTGATGGCATTACAAAGTTTTAATTTTTTATAAATACAATGGCATGTTTGTCTTCAATGATATGTTAACTAAGCCAGATTCTATAAGGTAAGAAACTATCTTTTTATAACCTATTACTCGGCACAAAATACAATAAGGCAATTAATTCAATGTATTCAAAGAAATGAACAAAGCTTTTGTACTAATTTTACTTGGGGGAACTGCATATTAAACTGCCTGATTTTGAATACCTCATGTTAATTCATAAAATATAATCTAACATTTTTGGGGAAAAAAAAGTACGAGTGCTCCAGACAAAAATATTTACATTTTTCACAAATAAGATTTTCAACTCTTACGTAAATCTTTGGTTTATATGTAAATGTTTTATACTTCATTTTGCATTTTTTTTTAAAAAAATCTGCTTCCAGATTAATGCAAAAGTTAAAATATATGGAACATTTTCTTACAAAGATTAACAAGATATACACATCGAAGAAAAGAAAATCAAATAATGGAAAACCATTCTGGGATTTTTATTACTTGTAATTCACATTGAATTAATGGTACTTGTGGGGAGCATAAACCAATAAATTAGTGAAAGTTTTGTCAAATTATTTATTTATATAAATAACATATCATGGAAATTCAATTATTTCAACACATTATTCTGTCTCAACCAAATCTCCCTAATTCTTAATGAAAACATCACATAAATTTGAATATGTACGAATCTAAGTGTTGTCACACAGTTCCATGTTTTTTGTTCAACCATTTCACTTAATCTGACAATCTTGATATTCTGTATATGTGCATTCTATATCAGGGCCAACAAAATTACATCAGTGATTAAAGTTAGCAACTCTAAGTTCATGTTTCATTTGCTTTCCAAGATTCAGAAAAAATACATGTTTTGCTTTATTTCTCTCTATTAATTTTTCATAATAAATACTAGAAGTAAAATAAGAGAGTATATAAACAAGGTTATGAAGTCTGACCATAAATGGACAGGTTTATTTCATTATTGACTGTATACAGCAGTGGTTCTCGAAGTGGGTTCCACGAGACAAATTTTATTTGATTAAAAAAAAATATATGAATGATGTTTAATAAATTCACATTTTTCTTGGAAAGTTTACAATCGACCCCCAAAATTTATGTAATTTTTTTTGTTCATATACCGGTGTATGGATATTTAACAGGGATCAAACTTTCGATCCTAACAAAGGATAACCATAGCGGCATATTCCAAACTGCTTTTCCGGGTTACTGCTTTGGTGATTGTCTATGTCCCTTGGCTTCTTATAACCGCACTAGTTGATCCATGCAAAGCACGTTTTTATTTGTTTTTGGTGGAAGGATAGACCGGAAGACTGGTAGGAGGGCTAGTTTGTAAACAAAGTCAGTTAACCATCCATTTACGGCAATGCTATTGTGACCTTGTATTGTTAACGGTAACTGTTATTCAGATCGTAAACAAAGTTTCAATATTAAAAGAAATACGGTAATATCTAAAACATAAAAATTGCCCTTACAATGGATCGTTAGTTAGAAAATGGGTCATTAAGAAAACTGACATTGTTAGTAGTAAAGCAGAAATCATGGAATCTACAGATACAGGCAATCTGGAACCCGCATGCCATCAACTTCTAGTTCCGTACAGATAAAGCCTCCATATTCCAATTTTGCACAAGTGATATCAATGACAAACAGCTCCTTGGCACCAGCAAATCTACTGAGGCATTTGGAAAAAAAAAAAATCACCCAACTGATAGAGGTAAAGATATTTCTTTTTTTTTTAAAGAAAACTTGAAAGCCATAATAACAGCAAGAGTTTTATGGTGAAAAAATTCAAAACAGATAACCAAAAGATAACAGAAGTGTCGTATAAAATATCTTACCATACTGCTTTAGCAGGCGAGGCACATGCTATTGGTGAATCATTTATTAAACCTTGTGTTCAAGATATCGTTTTGTGTATATTGGATGAAAGGGTATAGTAAACAAGTTGAAAGTGTCACTTTCTAACAATACTGTGAAAAGACATATTTAAGATATTGCTGATGACATTGAAATAAAACTTATTTTATGGTTGCAGGCATGTAACACTTATGTATTATAACTAGATTAGCAATTTTGCTTGTTTTCGTTTGGTATGATTTTAATAAAAAAAATTGAAGATTTACTTTTAAGTGAAAGTGTGAACTTTAACACCACGGGGGAGAATATATTTAACTGCATTGATAGTTTTCCGACAACGCATGAATTTAAATAGGGAAAATGTATTGAAGTATGCAGCAATGGAGCAAAAGCAATGAGAGGAAAAGTGAGTGGTGCTGTAGCACAGATTAAAAATGTTGCAAAAAACAATAACAGTACTTATTGCATTCTTCATACATATGCATTAGTAACAAGAAAGATTTTAATGGCATTTAAATCTGTTCTAGACGAAGCAGTGAAGATTAATTTTACAAAAGTAAATCATCACAATTACATATTTTCAAAGTCATGTGTGAAGATATGGGTAGTCTTCACATCACTTTACTTCTTCATATGGAAGTTAGATGATTATCACGTGGTAAAATGCTTGTGCAAATATTTGAATTGTGAAAGGAACTGATGGCTTATTTTATTGGTCATAAATTTGAATTATTAGACAGATTAAATAATATGGCTTGGCTATCTACACTTGCTCATATATTAGGAAAAGTGAACAAATTATGTTTGACTCTGCAAGGAAATCAAGTCAACATATTGCAAACAAAAGATAAATTGGTTGCCTTTTCAAGGAAAATACAATACTGGACTTCAAATGTGGATTAAGATATGAAAATCCACGATGGTATAAAAACCCATCTGTCCAGTTTACAGCAATCACTCGGTGATTATTTTCCAAACCTAGAGAATCAAGATAATTACTGGGTACAAATCCCTTTAAAATAAAAGAAAAGCCAAAAGAATTTCATTCCATGGATTATGAAAATTTGATTGAATTGAAATGGATATCCAATTAAAAGCCAAATTTAGAACAGTTTATTTTCTCTACGAGAGTATTCATAGAGGTGGAGGTCTAATTACGAGATCAGGTTTTTAAAAGTAGTTTATTCAGGATCAAAAACATCTTACTATCTATTGTAGTAAATGTAAAAATATACTTCCACTTAAAAAGCATTTAAAGGAAAAAACCTTCAGACATGATCTTGTCGATACGCATATCACTCGAACACAAAAACATCTATACCTTCTTCGTCATCTGCAGTTGTATATTTATGACACGTCCTCATTTGCATTTAAGGTGTTGCCAACTGCAGATGACTAAACATCCACAGTTCGGGTTCAAACTGGATTTGAGACTCAAATCCGAGATCACGGCACGGAAACTGGAAAAACATTTTTATAAACTGTTTAACAGTTTCATTAACAATATTCTCCTCAGATGTATTCGATGAATATCCAAATTTAGCAAAACAGGAAATTCAAATTCTATTGCCATTTGCAATCACTTATTTGTGAAGCTGGGTATTCAAAATATGTTGCGACAAAAATCAATATCGTGACGAACTTGATGCTGCACCACCAGATATGCGAGTTCAGTTATCAAACCTAATGCCCAATTTTAAGAGAATCATGGAATTGAAGAAGCAGGTACATTCTTCACATTAAAGATTTTCCAACTATTTTTTGTTTATGTTTTGTATTTTAATTATTTCCATGATGAATTTTATTTTTGCTTTTTTTCAATAAAATCTGAAATATCAAAATAATACTTGTTTCATTTAATATCAAATATAAAATTTTGAAAAGTTGTTGATTAAAAAATATTCATGGTTCCGTGATCATTGTCAACACATTTTGGGGTTCCACAACCATAATAGTTTAGGAACCACTGGTATACAGCAATATTTGGGGACATTTAATAATTTAAGGAAAATGGGCTATATAATACACAAATACTTTACTGGTAAACACAAAAAGGTCCATATAAGAGATATTTCCTGAATTTTTACTTCCTTTCCAAGCACATAAAAACCTTTCCATCAAAAATTGGCATTCTTTATAATTTACATTTAAATATACAATGATGTAAGGTTGATTTTAAGAAGCTATTTTACCAGAAATTTGAGCCACAGTCTCATTAGAACATAACTGAATAAAGATTAATTACAAAGTTCATTAATTCCTTTAATTTAAATGGCTCTATAAACTTAACAGATTTTGATAAAAACTCATACTGAATTTTTGAAACAAATAATTATTGTACCTTAAAGAAGTAGTAACGTTAGGTTTTTGAAGAGGAAGAATATAACCACCTCGCACATGCAAATTGATGTATCCTTCATCCATTAATGTCATCAACGTACCACTTCCATCTTTGACAATTTCACCCTAATGTATAGATATACAATAAATATTTGAGCAGTGAAATTATATCTTGCATTTTAAAGTACTGATAATAAGTTCAGAATATAATTTTTTAAATTAGAAATTTATCAATATACATATTTATTTATTATGGTGACACTTCACAGTTATATAAAATTAAAAGCTTTACATAACTTTACTGATAATATTGCATATGTGAAGATTTTAAAAAGTAGCATTTTCCAAATTCTTTCTTTCCAAGTTACAATGAAACATTTATGCTACATTTACAGTTATTTCTAGATAAATGTGGAAAAATCCATTCAGGTTGCCTTGACTTAATGTACAAGAACCTCTCTGAATGCTATTTTAGTAAAAAAAGAAAAGAAATTCAAATATTATAAACAACACATACATCCACAAATGTCGAGTGCTTAAATTTTACAAAATATCCAATAAATATGTGAACATTTTTTCCTCTATAACACAAATTCATCTAAAGTTTTCATTCAATGTCACAACATCAGAAATAAAGTATAGAAAATGTGTGAAAAAAATTGATAATCTGAAATAGAAGTGTAATGATCTATTTTAACACCAGTAAAAACAAAGTATGATGGTAATATATGATTAGTTTTCCATATGAAAAAAATGCACTGAATCTGATATTCATTAACTTTAGACAAAAATAACCTTAAACATTCAATCAAATTCCAATTAATAATAACATATAAGTTGTATATGTTCACAAAGTTAAAAAATTTGCAATTGAATAAATCTTCATATTAAACTCTATAAATATACAAATAAAAAGTGCTGTTTTCTTGAAATTCTTGACATAAAATATTAAAATGTCTTGATAAAATTTTAAATGATGCAAGTATATGCTCTTATAATACAGAAAAGAAAATTTTTTTAAAAAATAACTAAGTCCCATATCTGTTTCAAAGAAAAAATGAAGACAACGAACAATGATATTAGTACCTTTAAAAAATTACCATCACTAAACATATTGCAATAAAAATAATATTGTGATAATGAAGAAACAAAAAGATTACGTAATGTTACATCATGCATTTTATAATTTTAATTAAAAAATGTGTAACTATTTACTTAATAAAATAAGTATTCTTTGGATATCATAGTTTTTACCAACCCAAACAAATAATGGTTTCCTGTGGTTTGTTTTCTGAGAAAACAGGAAAAGAAATGGCAGGAAAGAATGAATTCTGGCAAATTGATTTCAAAGTTCGCATTGCTGCAGTGGATTAAATTCGTGAATAATTTAGGAATTCACTTTTCCTCTTCATAATGATTCATAATTTCTTATCTAACTTCTGTATCATATTTTAAGTTTTGATGTTCAAAATTTCATAAGTTTTAGGCTTTCCTTTGTTAGATATTAGTTTTGTAACCTACTACAAAGTTACATAATTTCAGTAGAAACATCTTGTTCACAGGTGTTGGCTTCTTTCTCCTGAATTAACAATGTGTTTTAATATATACAGAAAAAGAAATTCATAGTTGTCTCTCAAGATTTTAAAAGAACTCAATAACAAAACAATTAGAATATATATGCATATACATTACCATATTTATTTAAATCTAAGCCGCACCCCAAATTTTCAACAAGTTTTAGAGAAAAATATTGTAAAATGGTTTATTGATAACCAATTACACGAATTTAAAATAAGTTTAAAAAGAGAATTAATAAGAAGTAAATAATTAGTTTACCAGTATTATAAACTTTATACATACATGAACATATAATTGCTCTAATTGTCCCATCCAAAAAATTTTTTCACTTTTAATTCAGAGCCACACGAGATTTTCAGTAGTATCAAAATTGGAAAAAAGGTGTTGCTTAGATTTGAGTAAATACGGTAATATTAATGATATAGTTAAGTTTCTTTTAGAAAATTACAATTAATATGATCTAAATAATGTAATAACATTCCACATATTTAATATTCGTATTGAGTTAATACTAAAGGAAAATTATGCTAAGTTTAATGGTAATCTAAATAAACCAATTAAAAAGGTTTGCCTCAAGGTAAACTTGGTGACAATAGTTGAGCTAATTTATATTTATGTTTATGAAAACTTACATTAAGATTTTTAAATGTTGATTTAATGGTTTAAAGTAAAAATAGTGAATATATTACTAATATAAATTTTTATCAGAATTATCTTAAGCTATTTAAACCAAATAATAACCCCCTTTTTTCAGAGATTACCTCGATATAAATTAGATAAAATAAATAATAATATTTTTCATAAAAGAAACATTTAATATTAAAGCACCATTTTGGGATAGTAATATTCATACATCTATTTACAAAATTATTATTTATAATGTAACAATTTTTAATTAAAAAAATATTGACATAATTACCGTATTTATTCAAATCTAAGTCGCCTTTGCTTCTAAACCACACCCCAAATTCTCGACAAGTCTTTGTGAAAAATGAAAAATAGTGTATAAAATGGTTTATTAACATCCAATTTTATGAAATTAAAAATTTAAAATGCAAACGAATAAGAAGAGAATAAAGAGTTATTTTACACAAGTATTATAAACTTTCAAATACATATATGAACTAATGATTGATATAATTGCCCGTCCAACAGATTAACGCCCCCCCCCCCCTCTTTTTGATTCTAAGCTGAACCAAATTTCAGTAGCATCAGCATTGGAAAAAAAACTGTGGCTGAAATTTGAGTAAATACGGTAATAATGAAAAACATGTATTAGTTGTTTTTTAGGTCATAATTATCTTTATAAATACATTAGTAATAAGTTCAAATTTTATTGATTTATTACACGATTAAATTTTTTTTCTATTTGCTTTTGCTAAATGGTGCCATCAGTTATTTTTTTGGTAATTTTTAAATTTAATAAGTATCTTATTTTTTAACAATACATAATTTTTGTTTCCGATAAAATATTTAAAAAAAATTTATATGATTTTCATGCTTTTGTAGTTTAATATGTTTTTAAAATTATTTTTCCACAATATTTCTAAAGTGCTTATTTGTTAGGATGTTTCACAGGCTCTGGTTAAAGAATTCACTTAATATTTTGTTATTTAGATTTTATCTTTTATAATTTTTATAAGGATTCTTTTCCTTCTTCTTGATGGTATGTAGATTTATGTTACTATTCAAGTATTTGGGTTCTGTATTTTTAAAAAGTAATTCAATTCTTCATACAATAATTTCTCTTTTTTAAGCCCAGAGATCCAAGTAAATATAGAAAGTTGACAAGTCTTAACTATGTTTAACCCTAAATTTTAATTAGCTAATAAGTTTAGTAAGGGTTAGCTAATATATGACTGTGGCCATTTAACTTTGACCTAAACTGTCTTATTATATTTCAATTTATTGTTTAGGTTTAATTTAGATTTACAGCAGTTTAGCATATGATTAATGATTATATATATATATAAGAAAAAAACCCTCTGAAAAATGGTTTACATTGGCTTTTACAAAAATGAGATTTAATTATATTTGCAAAGCTTACTGAGTCTTATAATTGGCTTAGTATCAATGGATTGTGATAGTACAATGCAACTTATGTATGTAATAATCATTAAAAACATCAACAAATAAAACTATTTATATGGGGTAGACAAAATTAAATTAAAAAAAAAAAAGATATCAAAGAAATGCAAAATAAATAAGACTTTTACATGAGATAATAAATTTCTACCGGAAAAACATTTGCTAAAATTTCCCCCAAAAATTAGTAGCTGGAATTGGATATGTCACTTTTAGGAGTGTGGCATATTCTTGTAGCATTTCATATTTTTCATGTGAAAGTGTATAAAGTGCAACTTCAAACAACGACCATGGTAGCTGAGTGACCATGGTGGCTGATTGATTGAATATTAATGTTGCACTGTTCAGCTACACAAAGACTTTTGGCGACGGACTACGTAATTTTGAACCATGGTCAAGTGACGTGGACGACACCTGAGCTGGCACCCCCCTCTCCTAACTACCACACCAACGGGAGGACATTTCAGCTCTCGACAGATTTAACATGCATCGCTGCCCTACACGGCGGGTCTCTAGTGGTACTAGACTTGAACTCATGACAAGGCAAGCCAGGATCCGATATCTATACCACTCGGCTACCGTGGCCACGGTGGCAAGTGTTGGCGAGTCACAGGTTTTAGTTCTGGTGCTACTGAAGAATCACCAAGAAGAGGGTCTGATGCACATCAAATCTGTCAGGGCTTAAAGCCCTCCCATTGGCATGGTGTGGGAGCTTGAAGAAGGATGGGGGAGCCAGTTTAGGTCTTGTTTTCATTATTTGACCACTGCTCAGAATTATGGGGTTCATCACCAATAACCCTAGCATAACTTTTAATTGCGATGTTGACAATTAAAAACAAAGATGGGAACTATAAAACAATCTGTATTTTATTAAAAATGATGTTTTCGGGTATTATTATGCCTAAATGGGGGGGGGGGGTCACAGTTAAAAGTGTATTTACGCTGTATTTTTTCCAATAGTTTTAAGTCAACATAAATAATTTATTACACCTTTTTTCTATTTATAACATACTTTCATGAAAACTTTTGTGCTTTTTGATATACAAGATAATTTATAAAATCATTTTCTTATTTAATATGTATCTCATATTAAAGATTATACATAGATTGCAGAAAGTAAAAAAATGAACAAACCTTGTAGAAATCATACCATATCCCAGCTGGAAAATAGACATCAACAGCTGTAGCACTCTAAGAAAAATTTGACAAATTACAAATAGGATAAATATATAAGCTCTAACTAGTATTTTAATAGAGATGGCAATTTTTATTTTTGCTTGAAAGTATTGCACAGTTAACTCATTCAAATAAAAGAAATGGCACTAGAAATATTGCTAGCTATTTCAAATCCTAAAAAAATGAAGTAACTGAAATTATTTATTACTATAACAATAAAATAAATGGATGAGAATATTGTAATGAATGGAAGCTGAGGAACCCAAAAATTACACATAAAACATACTTTGAAGAACCATATCCTTAAAAATTATTTTTAAATGTATCAGTTACTTAACACTTTCATTGCAGCAATGGCACACCTCTGTCCCTTTTGGAAATGAA
Source organism: Trichonephila inaurata madagascariensis (assembly GCA_019973955.1). NCBI lineage: Eukaryota > Metazoa > Arthropoda > Arachnida > Araneae > Nephilidae > Trichonephila > Trichonephila inaurata. The sequence goes on from BMAV01016557.1 coordinate 66,678, forward strand.
TTTAATTTTGTTAAAAATAAATTCTAACACTTTTTCTTTCTAGATTTCCTATAAAATTTATTTATCCAATTATTAAATATTTTTAATAACTTTTATTCTCATGCTTGCTTCTGGGAAAAATAAAAACCACCTCATTTGCATAAATCAGCAATGAAACATTTCTCATTTGCATTAACTCATTTACATAAATGTTGTCTATTTTTGCCACCAGGAAGCAATATGTATAAATAGAATATTCTTGTGTTCTATATTAGTCTAGTCTAGACTGGTGTCTAATGCAGCTTAAAAATTGTTAGCTTTTAATTTCTATATATAGGATAGTTTCCTTTCTTTAAAATTTATTTTTAATGAAAAATAAAATTTTTAAATCTCAAGAAGTCATTCAAAAGAATAATCAACAATTAAAGTCAGTTAATTGCTGGATTGAAGTGCATCCAAAAGTAACAAGAGTCTGTGCCGCTCTTTGCAGAGAGCTAAAATTGAAATAAATTCCTTTAAAACTTGTTTATTTTACTTTAAAAAATAATAATCAATTGCAATCAATAACAATTCTTACTATAATGATTTATTCATGGATCTTGGAAGACGAGTTATCTCGTACTTCGCGATGAAATAATTTAGATAAAAAACATTACATGTGTAAAAAATTAGAATTTGTTGCAAGCAAAACGTGTTAAATATTTCTAAAATATACAAAACTCTTAATACTTTTTATATAAAGTTTACGGATTTTTCAATCTAAAACAAACTAGAATGAAATCTTTATTGTCAAGATTTTGTATTCTATAGATTTGTGATATTGTGTAATTATGAAGCAAATACAGTTGAATAAAAGCAATAAAAAAATTGCTGATCTATAAATATAACTAAACATGGGCTTATTTAAAGAGTTAATAATTATTTACACTATTAAGATTTGTAGGTAAGCAAACGTATCTATGCGACTAGGTGTATCTTCTCACGAACTGCACAATGCAGAAATTCACAAAAGGTACCAAAAGATCGGGAATGATCCAAGGAATCCGTTTTGGCCATTGATATTCCGATATTGCAATTAGTTAAAAAGATATTAATTAAAAACCTTAAAACGCATAATTATTTTACCCTGTGGCCATTTTTTCCCGCCAGGCGGCGAAGTTCAATTTTTCGACCTTTACTTTTCATTTATCCCAGATGTTTTTAAAAACATGATGTAATTTTTTTTATGAGACTCAGACAAAAAAATAATTACAGAATCGAAATATAATTTACTTCGCTACGATACGGTATAATTTATTTTACAAAATAATGATATTTTCTATTTTTTACGATTTTTTCTAAAATGAACCAAAATCAATACGTTTTTATGAAAATGATTTCTAAATCGTTTTGTTTGCATTTTCTTTTGCGTTAATGAAATGATATTCGACACTAAAAAAGTTCATGCTTTTCTCTTTTAGAATCAGTCATTTAAAAAATAAAATGTCAAAAACTTTTTACGATTTTTCAAAAAATACTCAAAATTTTATTAAAATACTTAATAACTTCTTTATTTATAAAAATCTCACGAAACTTCTTTTCCCGTGTGTAGAACGATGTTATCCGTAATCTGTACAAAGATTGAAAAAATAACTTAAAAATTACGGTTTTTTTTTTAAAAAAAAAATTGTGTTTTTCGTTTCTTTCCCTTTTTGAGAGAAATATTTAAGCATTATTTTTGTTACATTTTTTGTTTAAAAATTACAGTTGTTTGTAATCGATATATGAAGTTTGAAGGCATTAACTAAAAAATGAAGCCTGAAAAAAAATTAAAACTTTAACATATAACACAATTTTATAATAGCCAAGGGTTTGGTGGCGAAAACATGTTTGGCGCCAAAGAAGTAACTTCTCCTCTGTGCCCGTCACATTTGATGGAAGGTTACACTAGAAAAGAAGATGCGCCTATAAATATTGAAAATCACCAGATTTGGCAAAATTGAATATCCTTTCCTTTTATTTTAAAGGTCTTTTCACTCCTTATTCCCTAAGATTTGCGGCCCGATCGTTTAAAGCACTTATTTTCTAAGGGTTGTACCCGGGTTCGAAACAACATAATCGCTTAATCTTTATAATTTTTTAAAAAACACTCAAAATTTTATTCGTGCATTTAATAACTTTGCCAGCAATTTTGTAATTGGAAAGATAATTTATTTGGTCACAATACAGTTTTTTTTTTACAAAACAACAATACTTTACATATTTTAAGATTTTTGGAAAACGAATCGATATCGATGCGTTTATATGAAAATGATTCTTAAAAATCTCATACTTTGATCTTTTAGAGTTAGTGATTTAAAAAATAAAATGCCAAAAACTTTTTTTTTACGAATTTTCAAAAAATACTCAAATTTTAAATATTTAATAATTACTTAGCAAATTCAAAGTTTTTATAACTTCTTCATTTATAAAAATAATTGTATGAAGCTTTTTTTCCATATATCAAACATTTCAAAAAATGCTCACAATTTTAATTCAACATTTAATACAATTTTAAAATTTGTAATTATAAAAATTTCTACTTTTTCAACATACAACTATTTTTAAAAAGGTATATTTTCATTTCCAGGGTCTAAAAAGTTGCAAAGTGAGTGAGTGAATATTAAAGTCCCACTGTTCACTTACTGGAGAGCTCTGATAGCGAGAGAGGAAGGGGAATTTCCATGACAATGTTAAGCATTTAAAAATGTTCGTGCAACGCCGGGGGGAAATAAACCTGTCTGACAAAGAAAAGCGAAAAAATTTCGAAACAGGGAATTTTAAGTTATACACTCGGTAAAAGCCTGAGGAATGCCGGGCTAAGTGGAGGAGGGAGGGGGTTCATTATGAAAAAGAGTGTTAGAAGTGCTGATTTTGTGAAGGAAAGTGAAAATTTTTAAAAGTAGAGAAAGCCCGTGCAACGCCAGACCATGCAGCTAGTTAATACGATTAAAAATTCATATTTCAAATAAGTTTAAATATGACTGCATTGTATTTGGAAGAAATGAATATGCCAGCTTTACTGTAAAAAAAAAATAATATCATTATTCATTACTTGCCTCTTCCACAACTGGACTGATTAATAAAGATGGACCCCACAAAAATTGATAATTAATGTCCCATGTGGTTTTATCATTTGGGTATCTAAAAAAAAAATTCCTTTGAAAATATACATATTGTTACAAATTTTGTGTAAATAGTGTAAATAATTTGTATTTGGGTGTTTAATGCATGTTATATTTATTTCATATTAAAATTGTACTATTCACAAGCAATGCCGCCCCTTACATTATAATGGCAATTCAATGAGAACTTGGCGAAATCTTGGTGGTAGAGCCAAGTTGGCAACTTCTAGAAAGTAGTGGATCTCTCCATTAACGTCACGCTCGATGACACGAGCGGTTATATTTCTAGAAGTTTCTGCCGCGCCTATAAATAGGAGTGCCAGCCGCAACCAGTCAGTCTTGATTAAACTAGCGAATAGTGAGGATTGTTTTGACTAGCGAATAGTGAGGATTG
>BMAV01016557.1:76336-89430 GCA_019973955.1 Trichonephila inaurata madagascariensis
ACATGCAGTATGGGAGAAGAATTTACATAATTACAGAAGTTAAGACATAGGTTATTTGTTTTTTTAAACTTTCAAGAAATACATACCAGCACCATAAGGTGGATAATTTAACGAAGTTTTGCCACATCCAGTTAAGGATCCATCCACAAAATTCGATGGTTCATTCATATCCTAAAAGAAAAATTTCAGATGCACATTTGGAACAATTTTTTTTTATGAATATTATCAATGAAAGCTTCAAAAAACTACTATTTAAGATCAATTAACTAAAATACAATTCATAAACAGTAATTCTCAGTCATTCATATTTTAAACATAATTGAACTAAAAAAATGATTGATAAACATTAAATATATTCAACATAGTATTAATAACATTTTTTTTAAAAAAAATACTGACTAGAAATAAAATGCAGCAATGATTTTCAATTGATACATTTTAAACAATTTAAATTAATTTCCTAAAAAATAATTTAAAATTATACAAACTAAATTATCTTTAATTTATATTATGCTTTTTTTCTCTTTTATCTATGATGGATTAAATAAGCTTAACTTCCTATTTAAAAATAAAAACAGTCAAATAATAAAGTGATGTTACAAAGAGCTAAATGCAATAAAAAATAATATTTACTTACAATCCAGAGTCCATCAAATCTTACAGATTTACGAAATTCAGTGCACATTTGAGTCCAATAAGGTCTAACTTCTGGGTGTGAAAAATCAGGGAAATATACTTTACCAGGCCAGGACTACAAATAATAAAAAATTTTAGCATGATTATAAACATTTTATAATATTTCCTCCAAGAAATTGAAATTTCTGTTACAAGTCTTCATATTAAGATAAGATTCAACTTTTCAATGTAAAATGCATGCATCTACAGAAAGTCATTTTAAATAATTTCATTCTTTTACTTGAGAGAACTAGATAAATATAAATAGAAATTACAGAAAATAATGAACTTAAATGCAATAAAATGAAGTAAAAAAAATCCAAAATAAAATCAATATTTGAAACATGTTAAAAAGGCAATAAATATTCAATAATCTTACCGAGCCTTCTAAATAGGTGCCATTAACTTTAATAAAAACATCTCTATTTATACCAACATCTAATGCTGGATAGTTTGACTCAAGTGTTTTATTGCTTGCAATAGCAGGATCCTAAAAATCAAAACATTTGATTTAAAAGCTAATGAAAAAATGTGGGGAACTAGTTTGATATCCGGGGACATGTCACCAAGCAGGGGTCGCTGTTGCTGGAATGGATTCCAACATGGCGGTGTCCGTTTATAAATCGGAATGGAAAATAATATTGTAAAATGCATGATTTCCCGTATCAAATCGTCAGGGAGATAAAAAAATTTTTTCGAAATACATTGAAATATATTTTAAAAGAAGAATATAGGAAGAGATTGAGAATAACCAAGATCAATCAATAAATAATGAATAACAATATAATATAATAAAAAGTTAATGTACTAATAATATTATGCAGTATACAATAATAATCCCATAATAAAATTTAATAGTAATGAGATATAATATATATATATAGAATGATTTAATAATAATTATTATTTGTAGTAATCATATAGTAAATTTAATAGTAGTTATAAAAAAGAATAATCATTGTATTGTAATAAAATAAAAGTAATGCATAAGAATACTCTTATTATATAATAATTATAAATAGCATACTAATTAAAAATAAATAACATATGTAACAATTAAAAATAAATAACATAATATGTAACAATATTTATAAATAAATATAAAAAAACAATTATAAATAACGAAAATTATATGATTATTACATATAGTAATAATTGTATTTTTATATTACATTATTAATAAAATAATTACATAAAATATAGTACAAGTAATAATGAATAGCAATTACAAAGTACTGAAAACTTGCGATGTTCTATAAACTGCAAGTTTTTTCAACGAATTTCATCGAACAAGGAATGTTAAAAAAAAGAAAAAAAGCATTTTTAAAATGTAAAATAAAGCGAAAATAAACGATTTATAGTGATAATTAAAGATACAACACTAATTCTTTTAAAAAAAATATCCTAGTACAAACCCATATTAGAAATATCCATATCCGAAAGTAGCACAAAGTAAAACAGAAGACAGAAATAATAGAACAATTATACAGAAAATGGTTAAATTTTTAAAGAAATCGACTTAAAATCATCTGAAATTAAAAGGGTTACCGTGGGAAAAAACCAATAAAATTTCTAATATACGTTATCCCCATGTGGCAACCCCATTGCCAGACAATAAAAATATCAAGGTAACCATATTGAAATGTTATTGCCCATCTTGGCAAACATAAACGACAACTTGGCGTTTGTCCCCGGATATCAAACTAGCACCAAAGGTGGTTTTGTTTCATTAATATTTATAAATTAAATATTATATGTTAAACATATTGACAAGTAATTACTTTTCAATTCAATAATTTCAAGATTAAATGTACCAATTCTAATACATTCTTCAACAAGTAGATTAAAAATATTCTATAAAAGTATGTACCACTGCATATACAATTTTTAAAAATCTTCATAAATAAGCTAAGATAATGCAATACATGATACATTTTTAAAAATTAAAATATATATTTATATGTGTAAAAACCACATATTAAACTGCAATAGTTACAAAATTGCACAGTTTAACACTTTGAACATACATAAACATTAATTAACATACATAATTACATAAATTTATAATACAAAGGAGCAGTAAAAATCTACCAATAAAAGGAAGAGTTTGTATGTGTATATATGATGCAGTACAAAGACAGAAACAATCAAACTTTGGTACACTTAAACTATGGGTGATGATAATGTGTATCTGGAAGAAATTCTTTCCAAAATTAACTTTACATTTTTTAAAGAAAATATTTAAGTAAGGCTTTTTTACTTTGTAATATGTTGTCACAGCTATTCTTTGAAAGCAGTAAATAGTTCTTCATGTTGCTTTTTGGAAATGGTTACACACTTTTAATACATTTATTCATGTATTTGATATTAACAGCAAAATTATAATTCCTTTTCAATTGAATTATCATAAAAAAGCATTACTTAAATAGTTAAATTTAAGCTTTAAAAACATGATTGTTTTTCATTTCTGCTTTAACATGTTATCCAAGTCCCCCCCTCCCCTTCTATCTCTTTTTTAGTAGCCCTATATGATAATCTGTAGTTCTTAATTTAGCGTAATGTTAATATTGTAATTTCTTATGAATCTGTAACAGATTACTTTTTATTTAAATTATTAATACTACAGTTTCTTTTTTTAGCATTTTCCAAAGCTAAATTTGTTTCAGTATTTTTTTTTAATTCATTACTTTAGTAAATCCTTCTTCAATTTAAGACTTCCTTATAGATATTATGCATTCAGGGCAGTTTATGGTAGTTTCATGAAAATCGGGCTAATTTTATCTGTTTTCAAAAACTTTTTGATTTAATATAGAAATTTTTTTCTTAGTTAAGGCTGCTTCACACATTTATGCTTATAATTTTTTTCTTACATATTATTGTGGCTTGCAATACTGCATGATGATTGTTTAATTCCTACTATCTTTGCCATAAGCATCAACAAAGCCCAAAGACAATCTCTTTAATTTATAGGGCTGGATCTGAGAAATCCTTATCCCAACAAACAGTTTTTTGTAGATTGTCCCGAAGTTGGCAGTGCTAAAAATTAATACATCTTATCTCCAAATGAAAAGAAAATTAATATCCCTCATCAAGAAACTCCTAACTCAGTGATACTCAACCTGCGGCCCACCACAGTGGTTCAGTCATGGTCCTTTGCTGTGAGAAATTTACTTATTTAAGAACATTATATGAAAAACTTGGCGGGAAATTCTTTGTCAAGAAAACAAATATATCAATTTTGCTTTTTACCGTCAGTGTGATATGGGTACCAATTGATATTATTTTTTATTTGGAATGGTTATACTGTTAGTGATAGCAGACAACAGTAAAGTAAAGGCAATTTTATGGATGGAACTAATTTTTAACTATCTTTCATATCTTGCAAGTGAAAAATATTCGAAAAAATAAATCGTTTCAAGACGATTGGGAGGTTGACCATTTTGTAGTGAAAAACAAACATGGATCAGTATTTGTTTGATTTGTCACCAAAGTGCTGTATTTAAAAAATACCAATAAACAGGAATCATTCAATGACACTTTTCCTTGAAGATCTCTTTAAAGAGGTGATATAGGCTTTCTTGAATAATCTTTGCAACAGCAACAAAGTGTTTTGTCAGTGGTAATATCACAGTGGTAACAAAGACATCCTATGAAGTTTGTTATATTATCGGTAATCATATAAAACTGTTTACTGATGCAGAAATTGTGGAGTGTTTCTTAAATGCTTCTAATTTAGTGTTAGTGATAAAAATAAAAAAAAATAACTAAAAAAAGCAAAATATAGAAGTTTTAATATTTTGATCAATTTTCCCATTTTAAATTTCCCATGTTATCTTGGGTCTTAAAGAATTTCCCCCGTTCCCCCCCTTTACCCTCAAGTTGCTGCCAGCGTGAAATAACTAACATATGTATGGGGCAAACGTGAAATAGCTGACTTAAGTATGTGGCCCAGAAGAAAAAAAAAAGGTTGAGTATACCTGTCCTAATTGAAACAGGATCATGGTGTAATTTTCTCATTTACTATAAGGGTTTTTTTTATTATTATTATTTAATTCATTGTTGAAGTGAATATTTATCACAAGATGTTATGGTTTAGCTTTGTTTCCAACAGTTTGTGTAGTTTTTAGGAAATCCTTACATATTTTCATTATTACTTTATTTATTCATTTGCTCTTTATATAACAACAATTCTGTTTCAAACAAATAATTAGGAAAAAAATCATTTTACTTTATGTTAATGTAATTTCTTTTCCAGCCTAAAGCTACCTGATATATATTATGATTGCATGTTATGAAATGCTTAGTGGCAGTTTTACGGTGGTGTATTCTTAAAATTTATTTCATTTATCTGTAATGAAAATTTATACTTCTTTTCTGCAGATGGAAATATTTAGCATTGTTTATCAAATTATCACTACAATTTTCTGCATTCACAATTATTTCCACTTATTCTCTTGGCATGTTCATTTTGTTTTAGATTAAAATATACATTTCTGTTCAATCGTTCTTTCATAGGAAGCTAATTCACTAAAAATTATTTAAAGAAAAAGCTGTCATTGGCAAAAAAAAAAAAATGTTTTTAATATGCTGCCTTACACTGGGTTTGGGTAATCATTAAAAAAATATGATGATTGCTAGCTAGATTAAGCTTTACTTCAAAAAATTTAACTCACACAAAGAATGGGCATTCCAACTAGTTAAAAAATAAAAAAAAAATTTTTTACAAAAAAAATAAAATTTTTCATTTTTAAAATTGAATAAAAAACAGTTTACAAACAAATTTATTACCAGAACGATGACAACTTTTTTCCCTTTGTCGTGAAGTTCATCCACAAATGCAGGTAAATTTGCATAACGCTTTTCATCAAATGTGAAATCCTTATAGTTGTTCATATAATCAATATCAAGATACTGAACATCCTGTAAAAGAAAATCTTATTGAAATTAAATTTATAAATTAATTTTAATTCAACATTTTAAAACTAGCTTTATAAATACCTTCATGTTATTCAATGACACATACATACAACTTATGTGTTAATAATGTAGATTTACTTTTAATAAATTAATAACTTCATTTCACATAAATCTTCAATTTGTGTTTTAAATTTAAGAAAAAAAAAAAATGTTAATACATTTTATTTAATTATTTTGAATTTCACAGATCACTTCATTTTGAAAAGTACCTATGATATATATATTTAAAAGGTTTCCAGTAAGAATGAAACAAATTTCATAGTCATCCCTTAGAACCCAGAAAAAATCCCACTATCATGATTCTAAAAATCATTATTTAGAAGAAAGCAATGTAATTACAAAATTAAGACTGTTTGATGAGGGGAGGGAGATGTATTATAATTACTTAGAAACAAACACATATTTAAAATTAACTTACATAAGGAATCTTTGCATTTTCAGTACGCTGAGTAAGTGCTTTAACATCTTGTATGTTTGCAAATCCTCTTTTAGAAAGCTGAAATCCAAGTGCCCAATAAGGTGGCATAACTGGTAATCCAATAACCTAAGACAAAAAGTTTAATTAGTTAATAAGATCTTTTATGTTTGTTTAAACCAGTGATTCTCAACCACTATGCCACAACACTTTTGTGTGCAGCCAATTTATTTGTTTTTTAAAATTAATTATACTCTGAGAAAAAAATAAAATCAAACAATAATTCGGCTGGTTTGTAGAAATGAACCAAGGGTATTTGTGGTATATTTAATTTATTTTTTTGTGGATAGATGGATATAAAATAAAATGATTGGGTTCATAATCCTTTTACGATAATGGATACATCTGTATGTGAATTAAGTTTGAATGAAGAAGAAAAACTAATTTCATTCTGTAATAATCGAGATTTAATTTCAAAATATTTGGAAGAGTCAATTAATTCTTCTTGGATTAAAATTATAGGCGATTATTTCATAATAGCCAAAAAAGCTTTCAAAATATTGTTACAATTTTCTACATCGTATTTGCATGAATTCAGATTTTCAGCATTAACAAACATAAAAATGAAAAAAAGACCGAGGCTTTTAAATGTAGATGGTGAAATGACAGTAGTATCATTTTTAAGACCAAATATAAACAAAATTATCAAAAATCATCAAACTCAAATTTTGCATTAAATATATATTCTTATAATTAATTACTCAATAAACATTTTGTACATATTGTTTTATTTCACATTGAAAATTATTATCCTAAATTAATTTAAATAGCGTATTACACATAAGTAAAATTCTTTTAAATTATTTATTATTAGTGTTCAGCTAAATTTTGAAATAGTTAAAAGAGTACCACAACAAAAAAAGGTTGAGAATCACTAGTCTAAACACTTACTACACATACATAAACAATAGATAAGACATTAAATTATGAAGCCCAGTGACAACATTTCCCATTTCCATGTCCGGGGTTCAAACCCTGGGCTAGGCAAGGTTGACTCAGCCTTTCATCTCTTCAGTGGGTCAATAAATGGGTACCAAGTTTGCTTGGGAATTAAACACTGGGGGTTTCACTTCAGACTGACCTCCTGATTGGAACATCTGCTCATGCACCTCAGCACTGAAGTCAAATGATGAAACGGGCACAGTATGCCTTAGTCCTCTATGGGCTGTTACGCCACTGAGTTAAGTTTAGTTCAAGATATTAAATTACTGAGTTACAATACCATATAGTTCATTCTCAAGGTTATATTTTTTCATTTTGAAGAAACCATAAATATTTACAAATGTATATTTTTTTCATTCTTTTCGTCTTTCAAAAAAAAAAATCCCTCACACTTTTAAAGAATTAAAGACAATACACATTCTCAAAATAAATAAAGCTTAAAGATTTATAAAGTTTCTGTGCGAGTGTATACTTCTTTAAAACTTAAAAAGGATTTTAAAGCTTTAAAACTTATTTAATGTTATCAAAAATAATTATACTGTATTTATTCCAATTGTAAGCAAAAAAATATAATCAATATTCGTAAGTAAAATATTACAGATTTTATAAAATGAGAGAAAGAATAAAGATACTAGTAACATTGCAATAATTAAACACATTTTTTTTAAAAAAAAAAATTTAACTTTACACCACACTGATTAGAAATTTTTCAGGTTATGTACAAGAGATTCTACAGATTTATATAAAGAAAGAAATAAAATACAACACAAGACAATTTAAGCAACAGAACTACATTTAATTTTAAATATATAGAAATTACTTCTAAGTACTGTTTAACTACATCCTCAGGTGATGGACCAAGAAAAATGTAGAAATCCATAATTCCACCAATTGTACGAAATGTAAGGGCAGGAGTAGGCTGGAATATAACCTCTGAAAGAAAAAATAAGTCTTTTAAATCTATGTTTGTGCTACAGCGAGTTTTGTAATAGTTATATTAAATCATATTAATAAGAGAGAGAAAAAAGATATTTACCAATTGATAAATAAATTTCATCCAATGAAAGCTATATATTAAAAGAGAAAGGATAAGAAACCAAGAAATTAATATATGAAAGGCATGCAATAGAAAATGTAAAATATTATGAAAAGGTATTTTTTTTAAAAGGGAAATTAGTAGATATTCTACAGAAAATATGCACCAAGAGAATTAGAAAGAAAATATAAATAAGCATTAAGTTTTAAAAAGTTGCATCATTTTTGTTAAAAAATGAAAAAAAAAATCAGTCAAACAAAATAAGAAAAAAAATGTATAGAAATCAAATTGTATTAAAAACAAATTCCCCAGAGAGAAATATATATAAAAAAGAAAATAACACAGTTACCTGAAATATTAATTGAACAAATAGCTGAATTATAACATTTCATATATTACGTATAAGAAAAAAAATAGAAAAAAATATATATATATTTATAAAAATCTTATGCATAAGAGAAATTTTACAAAAACAGTTTGATGAAATAGTCATACTAGAAAATCAAGACTTTATTTAAAATAACTTTAAAAAGAAAAACTTTATTGTTATTGTGTATCATAAGAATGAGAAAAATATTAAAATTTTTAAAATTAACCTAATTTAACTTTTAAAGTAATGGATATTGTTCTGATTTTAAGGAAAAGCAAATAAAGTTGATAACTTACATACCCATAGCATTACTATTGAGCAAGAAAACTCCATGAGCACAGCCATCTTCTTCAATATTCATGTAAAATGGATGGACACCATACAAGTTGGAAGAACTCTAAAATTTTAATCATTAATTAGTTATTATGAAAGAAACAGCAAAAAGTAATTTCATGCCTTCATTAAAAATATTTACGCAGAATCTAGTAATTTTAACACATGTAAACCTGAAACTGCTTTATAAGTATTTGAAATGAATAAACATAAAATAAAGAAATATATATTTTACTTTATTGAATTTCATGCATTTATGCAACTTTACAAATTTTATTAGAAATAAAGTGGGTTCAGTCCTAGGAGAGCCCACACCCTTGGCGTGAATTATTTGGGGTTGGCGATAATTGTGCCATCTTGGTAACCCTACTTTGATATACTAGATATGGTAAACCTAACTATTTCTGGAAATTTCGTATTTTGTCGGCGGGCATTTCGAATTTCATTTTGTTTGGGGGAACCGGGCTGGAATGATTGCATGTGTGAAGAAATATATCTTAGAATTTTTTACTTTGTTGAATGCGAAAGGTTAGAAAGAATTGACTGAATAGTGTATGAAGGAAGAATTGATTGCTTAGAGTTATGAATGTCCTAAGGCATGATGTAACATGGTCGACAGTAAAACGCTTTCTTCGAAATTGCACCAGCCTCGCCGAAGGTATGTTCGACCATTACCTCGCAGAATAAAAATGGCGGCACTCACATGATCATTCACTTAGTGATGAGACCTTCAAGACTTTTTTAAAATCTATTGTTATGCTGTACACTCCACTCAGAAAAGATATCAGCAGTAAGAAAGTAAGTGCTGTTTTTATATATTTTTTTTTATCTTAAATGTTTAATTTCTGTATTGTTTACATATATTTTCATTACGCATCCACCTTATCCCACTATATTAACTTGCCGCCATTGTCGGTTTCGCTTGGCGCTTTTATTGTATTGTCGCCAAGGGTGTGGGCTCTCCTAGGATTTTACCATAAAGTGTTTTAATTAAATGACTCAGTTTTGTGAAATTAAATTTTATGTGAAAACACAATCTAGAAAAAATAATCTGTAATAAAAACAACAAGCAATTTTTGGCTACTAAAAAAAAATATCACTGATCTTAAAACAAATGATTGCATCTAAATCCAATATTTATTATTTGTCCAACTAAATATTTATTAAAATAACCAAAAAACAATTCTGAATAAAATTGTATAAAAGAATGTGCAGTTAATTATATAATTAAAAAAAAACAACAACTTATTAATTCACAAAAGAATATTTCACATAGAATATATTTTTGATTTCAATTCAATAATAAAAATTATTAATCAAATTCTTTTAAAATTAAAATGGACAACAATAGAAACACTAAATGTTTCAATATTTTTATTAGGAATTTTTAGTTGAGGGGAAAAAATGACCAATTTGTTATGAATAAATAAGAGATAAAATTAAAAACACGAACAAGACAAAAACTGTAAGTACAAAAATACATTTTATTTTAGGAAAAACTAAATTACAAATTTTTAGAATTAATATATTTTAAGCCTATCAATACCAGTAGTTAATGATGCAATGTTTACGTCAATTAATAAGAAATGATTATTACCAACGAAATAACTATATGAAATTTGGCAAATATCATATACAACTAAGCTTCAAAAAATATTTATTTATTCAAATTACTCTTTTGGATACAGATATTGATGGTCAGCAAAGCTTATGTTTCCTTGTAAATGAAAAAGAAATTTACGATTTCAAAGATATAATTTTAATAAAATTTTTGTTAGTGCTCAATATGAAAAATTATTTCCTAAAAGTAATTATGATAGAAACTCACTTTACTAGCTTCCTTTTATTTTTAAACACCTAATAAAGTTTTCTATAAGTCAATGGCAAAGAAAAGGACTTAGATATTTTAAATTAGAAAAATATATTTAAAAATTAAAAAATAACATTTCAAAAACTATACTGAGCATGAACTTAAAAAATTTAGTAGTAAACAAGAAAATAATCAACTCACATCTGTTGAAGAATCTCTTGCAAAAAGACTCCATTTTTTCCAATTAGTACTATGCTTATAAGATGATGATGTATGCTCTCCAAATCCATAAACAAAAGGAGTAGCTAGTCTTGTAGAAAGTTGAATATATTGCTCAGAAAATAACATTCCTGGAATATTTGTATCAAATCTAAAGAAAATGTACATCAACAAAGGCATATTAGTCAAAAAAAAATTAGCATATATTAAAGCAGACTGAAATCATTGTTTATTAATATTGCACTTTGAAGCACACAAAGGTATTCTGGATGAACCTTTTAATTTTGAACTAAATTCAAATGACAAGGATGGCACCTGAGCCAGTGGCCTGTTTTACAAAGCTACCACATCCACATCAATATGAGGATTTTGAGATTTGACATGTTTAACATACATACACTCCTATACATGACGGGTTTTAAATGGCAACAGAAATAATGAAATAATACCGACTTATGAATTTGCAACTGTGATCTGAAAAAAATAGGCTAAAATGGATGGAAATCTTAACAAAAACAATCCAATGAACCAATATACTGATAAGGAGTTTTCACTTGGCAGATTCATTACCATTATAGGAAATCCAACACCATTTTCTGATTGCATTATTACTACAATCCCAAGTAAATCCCATCATAATGAATAATAATAATAAAAAAATACATATAAAAATCTTATTTTCTTATAGTTACATTATAAGTGGATTAATACCTTAAAAAATCACTGCAGTACACAATAGACACAATTTTACAAACTATATATAACAGTGGTATTATACAATAATTTACAATAAGCCACAACAAAAATTTAAAAAAAAAAGTTAAATTCTTACATTACTGTTTCCGTATCATTCCTTTTCACTATAACTCCAAATTGGGGTTCATTCACAAAATCTATGGAGTACTCTGTATCATCTGGAGATTGGGCAGGTGGAAGTGGGACTTCAATAGGAACTTCAAATCGCTTCTTAGCTTTATCTGCAAACTTAACATTGATGTATACATAAATAACATACACAAAAACAGAAATTTTTTAAATAAAAATCCAAGTATAAAATAAACAGTAAAAATCAATTATCCTTTTATATTTAGAGTTTCAATAAATCAAAAATTCAACTTCAGAATATATCCATTCATATAATTTATTTATTAAATACAAATAAATAATCAGATCCCTTAAATACTTAATGTTTAAAAAAAAATAAAGCAAAATAACTTTTGAAAACTGTTAATTTAAAAACAAAACTTCTTAAGACCTTGTATTTTGGAAATAACTTTACTCTGTCATGATAAACTTTATATCTTCTCCCATAACATATACATATTATCTACTGAAACCATACATGAATTTTTGGTGCCAAATTGGTTGATTTTTTTCATCACACTTTTAATTCAACACTGGATATTTTTTTTCTATGGCCTTATTGCTTCATTTTTTTACTCAAGTTTCCTTTTCCATTTTAAACAAACTTCAGTATGCAAGATTTGTTAATTTCATTTGGAAGCCTCACTCTGAAAAAAACAAACATTAAACTAAACAAGGGATGACCTTACTATGGATACATATCTTCATTATAAGAATTCATGATTAGTAATTCCAATTGATATATATTTTATATGTATCTATCTATCATACTGTATTATTTTAAAAGGACACATAGCAGATAGGCCAAAATAAAACAAAATTACTACATGTATTTTGCCCTGAACATTAATATAAGTATTTTGTAAGAATACTGCAAGTCAAAAAACAAACAGCCACAATTCTACAGAAAATTACAGTATATATTAATTTTTGTTGTTCTTCTAAATCACTGATTTAAAGTTTTTTTTAAGAGTAAAAACTAAGAAAGGAAAAAAAAAGAAAAGGAAAAAAATTTGAAGTTTTATAGTAAAGTAACCTTTAATCTCAGACGATTCTTTGTTTCAAAATACACTTGAAGACTAATGGTTTCAATTTCATCTCCAAACATTTTCATTTCAGTGGTACGCACTAAATCAACATGATATCCATTTGATGTTCTGCGTACTTCTTGATATGTGTAACCATAACCATCTGGATAAAAACATAAAGGTTGAGATTCTTCTGTTCTTTGTAGCCAAATGCATCTAATAAGAAAGCAAATTTTTAATCCAAAAGGAATCAACATTAAATTATTTATCTTTTATTTTAAGATATTTTTCTATATTTTAAAATAAATATGAAAAAAGAAATTTCAATTACAGTAAAATTCATTAAAACCTTTTTTATATTAAGA
>BMAV01016557.1:96179-156144 GCA_019973955.1 Trichonephila inaurata madagascariensis
CATTTCATTCTACTGTTGAGCAGCTCGCGCCGACATCACGCGTTTTGCGTACGCTCACATCGCTTCTGACGTTTTGTTCCTGATATTTGCATACGCATGACGTTTCTACTAACTTACGTGTTCCCTCTACTGATCTCCAGACCTCTTTTTCTGCAATTTCATGGCTATCTGCTAAATTTTTACATTGTTGCTTAAGTCTTGCACACCAGTGTATATTGTGATATTGGTTAATTTAAATATTTAGTTTATTACGTCACAGCTATTATTTACAGATTATACATTGAAGTTATTAAACATTCATTAGATTATTAGAGTCCAAGTTCTATTTATGAGAGAGGAGTTTTTTGGGATTTGCTCTTAACGAAGTTTTCAGACCATCTCCCTTTCTCTCTCTGCCCTTTCTAGGGTCTAGGGGATAATCGCGGATGGCCTCCTTTATCCTCGGGTTGCATCCGGTTCATGGGCGTAATAGAAGGAGGTTCCTTAAGGTGTCAAAGGTTTCCGGGGAGATCCAAGACAAGACCATGCAATCATTTAAGGTTGAGGGTGTTCCTTGAATGTGGGGTTCACATATCCACAAAGAAGTCGATTTACAGCTGTGTAACGGGAATCGTTACTATATATATACAGGGAGAGAGGGAATTAATAGTACTAATTGAAAAAAGAGCATGATTTGTCTGCATTGTTGTAACAATGTACTCCCGGCTTGGCTCGTTTGGCTGAAAAACCGGTTTTCGACGCCAACTTTTGTCATTATTTTAACAGTTACATTGTTACAACAATGGAGACGAATCTAAGTTGGCGTCGAAAACCGATAATTAAATAAAATTAAATTAATATTTGAAAAAACTGTATTAACATCAGATGTCATCCATTACAAGTTTAAAAAAATTATTTGAACTTAATTGGATGAATAGAAAGTATTTTATGAACTACGGAAAATTTAAACAAGATAAATGTATATATATATATATATATATATATATATATAGAGAGAGAGAGAGAGAGAGAGAGCTATAATAGTAGAAATGGAAAAATACTTATACGTTTTTTCATTGCTTCAATATTGAATAAAAACTGACTTTCTTCTACAGATATCAATCCAAATACAGCAATTCAACCAAGAATTTTTATATTTCTAAAAAGAAGCCTCATCAAACAATGGGGTACCTTAAAACCCCCTTGAGAAACCCAAAAGAATATCTTAAGAAGCACACAAGAGAAACCATGGTAAAATCAGGTTCGTTTACATTAATATGTTTATGAATTAAAGTAATATAATTTTAATAATGTTTTACATTGTTTAATTAACAAATCAAAGTGAAATATACTACATATTCATCAATGTAACTTCTTTTTTGTCTTTCGTGTCACTCAAACTCAGTCTGTGAAAATATAAACGAATAATTTTAGTATTTCCAGCTTTCGATTTGATTTAATTTTAAATTAGCATCATCTAAGAAAAAAATATAAGTTGCGGACCGCGTTATTTTATTTCTTGGCAAAATGACGAAGACGACACCCGAACTCGCTACTCGGACTTCTACGTCACGTTGAGTTCGTGGTATTCGAGTGGCTAAATCCATGAGCTCGTGGCCAGCATGACATGAGTTCGAGTCCTGATGTAGCTGAAGAACTTCCTCGCAGAGCGGCTGGAGCATGTTAAATCTGTCGTTGTTCGAAGTCCGCGGGTTGGTGTGGGGTGGAAGCTAGAAGAATGGGGTGACAGCTTAAATGTCTTTCTCGTTACTTGACCGAGGCTAAAAATTATGAGGTCTGTCGTAATTTTGGTCCTCGAGGTCTTGGCCCAAGGTCAGTCGGTTATTGTCTTCTGCTGTTTAAAATGTAAACTTCGATTTTTTTTCTCAATAAAGACTGGACGTGGAGTTGGTTGTGTTTCCCGAGGGATCGGTTTGTAGTTCTAAGCCAGTGATACTCAACCTGCGACCCACCGGGTCTTTTTATGTGGCCCGGTCATGGCCCATTGCTCTGAGAAATTCATTTATTTATGAAAATTTGGTGGGCAATTCTTTGATAAAAAATCAAATCTATCAATTTTGCTTTTTGCTGTCGATATTGTATGGGTGCGAATTGATAGCGGCGCGCCCCCCACCGATTAGTGATAATAGACAACAGTGGAGTAGCGACCATTTTATGAGTGTAACTAATTTTTAACTATCTCTCATATTTTGCAAGCGAAAAATATCCGAAGAAAATAGATTGTTTCAAGACGATTTGGAAGTTGACTATTTTGTAGTGAAAAACTAGCATGGGGTTCAGTATTTGTTTGATTTGTCACGAAAATATATTAAAAATACCACAATAAACAAGAATAGTTCAATGACACTTTTTCCCGAAGAGATCTTTCAAGAGGTGATAAATAGGCTTTCTCTTGAATAATCTTTACAGCAGCAAAAAAAAGTGTTTTGTCAGTGGTAATGTCACAGCGGTATCAAATGCACATATGAAATTTGTTATATTACTGGTAATCATATGAAACCGTTTACTGATGCAGAAACTGTGAAAGAATGATTCTTAAATGCTTACAATTTAGAAAAATTTAATTACAAAAATAAAAAAATTTAAAAAATACTAACTAAAAAAAAGCAAAATAGATGTTTTAATATTTTGATCAATTTCCCCATTTTAAATTTTCTATGTTATCTTGGGTCTTAAAGAATTTTTCCTCCTTTTCCATTAATTTTCATGTTGCGTCCCACGTGAAATAGATAACATATGTATGCCGCCCGGCAGAAAAAAGGTTGAGTACCCCTGCTCTAAGCCCTCTTTGGGTGAGCTAGGTTTCTTTGGGGCATTCTGCCAATAGCGACGTAAATAAAAAACCAAATCTACATCGCATCGACGTGAGCATTGATACATGAGCCTTGTGAGCATGTTCTTTAATGAAATCATTACGAGCCTCCAAGTACACTGGAACATCCGTTGTCAAGAGAAGCTCGTGATCATTGCCAATATATTACCACAAATCTTCAGTTGAAGGACAGAATAATGTGCTAATTTTACATCTATAGTTTTATTTGGTTGTAAGTATGCACTGTCGACCTTGTTAATTAGGTTAAGTGATACATCAGCTTCCAATACAATACAAGTGCACAAATATATCATGCAGGTACTACTCGTACATTACAACTCTCTTCCGTAAATGGGTAATAAACTACAGAACAAGGCAAATTTTTTTGGAAACCTTGTGGTGGGTTCGTTTTGTTATAAGTAGTAAGAAATTAAGATATTCAATAAATATTCCAGATTTAATTTTTAATTAGTTTATTCAATTTTGAAAAATAAGTACCAAATGTAGTACTTTTGAAAACTAAGAAAATAACATACGTGGAAAGATTTAACTGAACCTATTTCTATAACTTAATGATTATATAATGAAATTTACTTATCTTGTGGCATTTTCAACAGTAGACTTCTAATAACGGGGCTCTATTTAGAGATACGTGCACTAAATTTCTTTTAGTGAGGCTGTGACTTCAGTAACGTTTTTATAATACCTTCTAATTCTTTTATCTTTTCTCCTATTTTTCCTCCATCCTTCGCTTTCACTTTTTCCCAGTAAACTTACACTTAAATGGCAACACTCATTTCCTTCACAATGATTGATTTATTGATTGTTTATTAACGTCGCACTCAGAAGTTACACTAGGGCAGTGCTTTCAATCATAATTTTTATCGCGCCCCTTTACAACAATAACAATGTATTGAATTCAATAATACTATACTTTGAAGCTAAGGCTACAATGTGACTTTAACCTAAGTGCCACCGGCGTATATATACGTCTCGCTCAACCGGTACGTTAAATGCCCCGGACGTATATATAAGTCTTTCTGAAGTGTGATCTTTCCCATGCACTGCTATCCATAAAATTATTCCGAAAGCCTTGAAATTTAATAAAAGGACATTGGCAATGTTTGCGAAGGATTTCCTTACTTCAGAGGATTTGTTTATTTATTCTTTTTCTTCCCCTCCTCAACAATACATCACTTACGTGGAAGGTGGCATTGGGAAGCGAATTGTGTAGTTTTTAATCGGCTGTTAAGGGATCAATTATAAACAGTAAGAGATAAGAGTAATTTGTATATACGTATAATTTTATTTATGACAAGCCCATGGGGTCACTGGTTTTATTGTTAAATTAATTATAAAATACATTGTGCAGTACTGATAGAATTATAAATGTATTATATCAGTGTAAATATGTATTTTATTTCTTATTATATCAATGTATTTTGTTTGTTTACTTTCAGTAAATTAATAATTTTTTAAAATAATCTTTTGTTTTAGTCTTTTCAATATGCTGGCGCCCCTCTTGCAGAGTAATCATGCCTCCCTAGGGGGCGCACCCCACAGTTTGAGAACCACTGCACTAGGGCCATTGACGATAGACTTCATAATTTTGAGTCTCGGTCAAGGGATAAGGACTACACCCGAACTTGAAACTCAGTTTTCAAACTTCCATTTCACGCCAACGAGAAGATTTTGAGCCTCGACAGATATAAGACTCCTTCGCTAAGTGAGATTCTCATGTCAAACATCTTTATAAAGTAACCCAGAAATCAATTAAGGGAAATGCGCTTGAGAGCCAGTCAAAACTCTTAAGACTACCAAGAATCGATATTACCTTCAATAAAGTTAACCGAACTACCAATAGCCTCATTGTCATTGAAGGCCCGATAACATTTTTAAAAACATATTCTTTTGAATAACTTTAGTATAAGAAACAGAATAGGGTACAAAACTGCTGTGAGTGGGCGTAATAGCAAAGTAGACATAGTCACCAGGGTTGTTGCAGTCGATTCATGGGTTCAAGTTCTGGTAGCACTAAAGATTCGCTGTGTCGAGAAGCTAGGGCACGTGGAATTTATCGAGACTCAAATTTCTCGCTTTGGCATGGCGTGGAAGTCTGGAGATTTAAATACCAGTTAAGGTGTCGTTCTTGTCACTCAGCTATGCTTCAATCATGTTTCCCCGCCTATAGCTCTTCTGTTACTTCTAAATGAGACAATAAACAAAGTATTCATCCAAAATAGTTAAGAAAAATTGTACCTAATGGATTTAATTGCACTTAATACCATATATTTCATGATACAAATGTTTCAAACTCAGTTTTTGAAACTGTGATATATAAATAAAATTTAAATTTGTTTTAGGATGCTATAAACACATTTGTGAGAATGAAGGTATTGAGACCCTGATATGATGATCCAGATTCCACATCTGAATACTACTTTCAGTACTACTGTAATAAACGCGCCGTCGCGTTTATTAGTGTTTGGGGGTTAGAAAAAAGATCAGCCATAATCAGAACAATTCTAATTGATTATTATTTCCCTTAATTTTAGGAAATGCACGCTTCTATTAAGTATAGGAGCAACTACATGGTAGAAAGAATACTTAATAATTGATAATAATTCAATTAACTTACTCTTAGAACGCTTTGGTTATCTACGGTCTAAATTACCGTAATTCCGTTCTCACCTATTCGACCTCTGGTCGTTAATATTCAATTCCCACTTATTGACTAAATCGTCAATTAGCAATCTTTAATTATCCAGAAATTAATCGTCGGGCAGCTCTCGACTAGCTCTCAACTACTTTCCGCTAACCACTAACTTCGCTTACCTAAAAGTTAATGCTTAAAGATAACTCTTCATTTACATCAACCTTGTCTTCTTCTTCGGGAGAAAGTTTTCAATAGAACAACATTTAAAAGAAATAGATTTCCCCAAGAGGTTTAGTAAAGGCTCGCGGATAGATCTGTTACCGTCCCCCCGCTCGTGAAGAAGACGAGATTTATGTGAGGGTCTCAACAACCCGACAAAAATTACGTAATTAAGTTCCAGAAAGTGATCCAGGAAATTGCCAAAATTCCTAAGTTACTCTAATTCCTGACCAGTTTCGCTCTCGCGACATCGCGCAACCTAATTCTTATTTAAATGTAATCAATTATATCTGTGAATTTCCCTTACATAAAAATTATAGCACAATAGGGACCTCTGGGACTTTCCCCTTATTGGTAAAGGTGTGTATGAATCAAAAAAAGTTTAGAAGTCCTTGTTTTAGATTAATCTGGATGTTTCTAAGCATTTGCTTTTTGGAAACTGGTTGCAATTCTCTTTTACTCATTGTCTACTTTATATTAACCCACTCACTAACCAAACATTTACATTTTGCCTTACAGAATGCAAACCATCTGAATGCCTGGATAAAAATCACAAGAAACCACCCATTCCTAAAAGAGATGAGGCTCCTCCCATTTTTCACGAAGGCTCCAACAAAAATTTCATTGCACTAAACAAGTTAAACGTTCTTAGGAAGCCAGCGCTAAGACCTGCTAAGAAATGGGTAGACACTAAGAAAGGGGATTCATTTTTCCTGGAATTTTCGGGATTGGTTCCAAAGTTCTGCATGAAGAAGGTAAGAGTTTTGATGTAGAAAAAAAGATTTATTTTGAAAGCTTGATCCATAAAAACTTATTTTAGAGATGATTATAACTAAGGTAAGTAGTTTTTTAAAAAATGTGTTTGGTTAAGCAATTATAATGCATTTTAAATTGCTAAAAACTCCAATAAAGAGGTCTGTAATTAGGGGACACTTATCATATAGTACTAAGAATCATCTGTAGAGTGGTTATCATTTCTACTATGTTTATCTAATTTTTTAATTATATTTTTTTCCCACCAGGAATTTGGAGAAACACCGAAATATCTCGTCCAACGGCGAAAAGACCTAGATCATTCTCAAGAAATGTACGAGAAGTCTTTTCCCGGAAAGAAATTTATTAAGCTGAGTGATGAAGAAAGAAGTAATTTGCTTGAGGTAAATAAAACTCTTTGTGTAGAAATGATTTTATTGAAAATGCTTACATTTTTACGATGCACTTAAAGATGCACAGAAACAAAGGACCAAAAAAAAAAAAAAAAAAACACACACACACACATTACGGGACATTGAAAACGCAACACCAAGAAGGGGTAGCCAGAAAATCTTGCAAATTACACCGAATACTGCAAATAATGTGAAATGCTTAGCTCTTCGGTGCACATTGAGTAAAATATAGGGGAAGGAATCTGCAGAATGGACAGTGTCACTGTCCTTATTTCTTCAAGCCATTAAAGACATTTTTTTCTTGTCTCAGAAAACACATGTAACAGCAAAGAATGTTAAGCTGCCGCCAACGGAAGCAATTCTAGCAGATATTCGATTTTACGAAGGGCATGGTGACTGGACTGAGAAAGACAGATTGACCCATATTTTGATTATCCGTTGATAAACGTTTGAACGTACCCATTCAAGAACAACTTAAGACTTCTTGAGTCCCTGTGCCACTACGCAAAAGTAGGCCCTGGGTCCCCACACAAATGTAGACCCCATCTTTGACCCTTAAAAATAGATGTACGTTGTCAAATACTCGTAGAAACAGTAACCCGAAACAAATAAATGTGCATGACTTCACATAAAACAGCTCGACCGACTGCTGCCTTTTGACAGAATGAGTGATGATGGTGCATATTGATAGGCCTAGGTTTAAAGATGGACGACAGTTATCACATAATAATGTAGTCTTAAGTCTGTGGCCAGTTGACATATAATTTAAAATTCACAGTTTTTCGGAGAATAGTCCGGAAATAACATTTGACCGCTAAAATTATTCGAATTATAATCCTATTAGGGCTATGTCGAGAATGAGACGAGGTCCCCATTGAGGCTCTGGGCCAGGGCCCAATTGACCCATGCCTTAAGACGTCAGTGCGACCATGTGCCAGTGCTGTAGCAAAAATTGTTGAAACAAGAAAACATGACAAGTTTGAGGGACACCGGTGCGGTCAGAGTGACTCAGTAAATGTGAAATAACGTGCTACAAGCGGTGGTGGTCCTTCATTTCACATCTAGTGCCGTTTTGCAGTACATGTGCAAGACACCTTTTTGTTTCCATATTGACCAGAGACATTTTCCATCGACTGATTATTAGTGGTCAGTATTTATGACTTCCATTGAGAAGACTGCTGTTGACCTCACAGCTGAGACGACCCCGTTTCCAATGGTGCCAGGCTAGAGCAATATTAAAAATGGAATAGCACGTGTTCTCTGACGGGAAAAAAATCACTCTTCTTTTTGTCCAATAATAGTCA
Source organism: Trichonephila inaurata madagascariensis (assembly GCA_019973955.1). Taxonomy (NCBI): domain Eukaryota; kingdom Metazoa; phylum Arthropoda; class Arachnida; order Araneae; family Nephilidae; genus Trichonephila; species Trichonephila inaurata. The sequence goes on from BMAV01016557.1 coordinate 104,337, forward strand.
TCGTGAACCCGTGTGGAGCCTATGTGGTGACAGGTATTGCCTGATCACATTTTTGGAATATCCCCTCACGTGACAAAGAAGTAGCATGTTTCCGGACGTGATCACGTACGTTTGCAGGTTACCTATGATTCGTATTCATGATACTATGCTGAGTGAACAATACGTGCATGGCGTGCAGCACTTTGTGATACTTCTTTCAAGGACGCCCAATACACTTAACAGCAGGATAACACCTCCTTCCCCAGTACATCGCACACATCAACCAACATGTTCTGTATGATGTACAGATGGATATTTGTCCACCATTCTCTCCTAATCTCACACCAATCGAATACATCTCTGATGTTATTGGGTGCAGCATGCATGCCCCGTCACAGTTGAATTCCGAAGACGAACAATTGCAAATGGTTAACAGGAAATGGAGAGTCATTCCTCAGGACGCCATCTGTACACTTATTGATTCTATCTAGATGTACCGCTGTCCGCAGTATTCGTACGACTTACTGGGCTGGTGTTGTTCTGTGTTACAAATATCATTTCAAAAGAAATATCACTAATTGTTCCTTGCTGTCTCTCTCTAATTGGATGAGTTTTTTCACTTTCTGTTCTCCTTCTGACGTTGAGTTTCTAATGTCAAGTTGTGTATGTATCTTTTTTTAAACAGAATTCACATGAGCCTTAAAATTTGTATTTAAATTTTATGAGTTTTATAAAAAGAGAATGAATTTTCATGTAAATTTTTATCTGATTTAAACATACGAAAATTCAATCAGAAATTAATCAAATGTGAATATCTTGAGATTGCATAGTAACAAAGTAAGTTTATGGGATCTAAACTTATACATAATTTCAATAACCGTTATGCCGTCTCAAAGTAGATGAAGATGTGCCAAACTCTAAAAATACGTACTGATCACTAAAAAGTTGTTTTATTTCACCAAGTAAATTCACAAAAAATGTTCTCTCCAAAGGTAATGGGAGTATTAGTTTTTAATGTCAGTGGATTTTTATGAAAACAATTTAAACAGAAGAAACCATAGTAAAATTATTCAAATTAGGACTAAATAATTTTTAAAAATTGAAAGTTTGAAATTGTCGTATTTAATTCCAAATCTATTTGAGGTATCCGACTACGTTCGGAACCGTGATTTTGAAAAAGCCCATAAATGGATAATATTTATGATATTTTAGTGTCACTTAGATTAGAAAATGTATATAAAAGTGTTTTAAGAATAGTATTACAATAAAAAATTATTTAAATACAATATTTTGACAAAAAATGGACATAGAATGACCCATTTTCAAAATATTCTCCTTTTATGAAAAATGCTTCTATTATAATAATATTTTGCCTGTATATGTCTCAGATCTTTGTACAGAGGCTCAACTAGAATTTTTGAAATATTATATAACTTAGAAGTGGGTTTATCCATGTTTTACGACAACAGAGAGGAGAAATTTTAAGAAAAAACTCCGATAATTATTTCAATTGGTGGTAACTATGAAAATAAATAAATTTCACCAAAAAACAGTCCATTTTTTCAAAAAAAAAAAAAAAAAGTCAAGACTCTCTGGAGAGGTCTTTACTTTATATAAGCACAAAATATTATTATTTTAGAAGCAATTTTTATAAAAGGAGAACATTTTGAAAAAAGGTTATTCTAAGTTAATTTTTTGCCGAAATATTGTATTTAAATAATTTTTTTTTGTCAAAATGTCCTTAAAACAATTTTATACATATATTCTAATCTAAGTGACACTAAATATCCTGAAAAATATTCATTTATGCGCTTTTTTAAAATCACGGTTCCGAACGTAGTCGGATACCTTAACAGATATAATATTGCTTTGTGCTAATAGTTCTGTGTAAATAATTTGATTCAAAATATCACTTTCTATCTCGACTATTTTGTAGAATTTTCTTAATATTAAATACTAAATCACACAGAAAAAGAACTTCCCTTCAGCTATATGAATCCTTGCGACTTGATTTCAGAGGTAAAATCATGAACTCTTTTTGCTAATCACATTTTTGTCACCCAAAGTTTAATCATTTTATGGGATATTATCAACAAGCTTTCTGCTAATCCGATTCAAGATCTCCGCTTTTGTGGGGCAAATCCTTGTTCATGATTTAAAAAAAAATACTTTTGTTTTTGGACCAAAAAATTCGCAAGTTTTAAGAACGAAGCTTTCTGCAGTTTCTAATTTTACTACCCTAAATCAAATAACGGGTTATTCACAAAAGAGTGTCCTGAACTCTCTTATTATAATTACATTTTTATTCCTTATTATTTTTTTTCAAAAAAAAAAATCTAAATTTGATAAAAGTTTGTTAATTTCAGAGAAATTATGAATTATATATCAGTAAAATAAATACAAGCAGAGAACGCATAAAAATTAACTGTAATTAAAGCATTTATCAAGAATTATAAAATTCGATTTATAACACCTTTGATTTTTCCTTATAGGGCTTAAGAGCCAACTGGGAAGAATTGAATGCAAAGTATATGACGTTGCCGCTGATGCTTGACACCAAAGTATTACAGAAAAGAAAAATAGAACTTGAGAGGAAGCTCGACCTTCTGGAGCACGACATATATTTCTTGGATAAGAACGAAGAAAATGATATTTACATATTACCCGAATGATCCCACAAGCTGCTGCAAAAAAGAACAATACTCAACCAATTCAAGAAAGACCATTTTTTTTTAAAAAAAAATTTGTATTTCATGTTTTTAACCTTTAAGATATAACAATAAACTGCAATAGTTTCAACTATTATTGTAAAGTGAGTTAGTGTTTATTAAAGTTGCATTACAAAGCTACACGAAGACTATTGGTGATAGACCTCATAATTTTAAACCTCATTCAGGTGAGCTGGAGCATCTCTCTTCAAACTACCACACCACTCTCCTGGACGAACTTTGAACCTCGACAGATTTAACGTGTATAAGTCTTTTTACACGGCGGGTCTTCTGTGGTACGAGGGCTTGAATTCATGAAACATCCTCCACGAGTTCATGATCATAGCCACTAGGTTACAGCAGCCACACTGTTATTGTGTTCGTGGTAGTTAGTTAAGAACGTGTGCGTTAGTTCAAATAATTAATATTCGTAATAATTTTTATTTTATTGTTGAGGATCATTTAGTATCGGAGAATGTGTCCATTCTTTAAAAAATAATGCTTCAAAAATATGAGTTGTTTATTTGGTGCGAAGTTAATCTAGAAAGTAAGTTCCCCGTGTCCGTAAGGAGAAATAAAACGTAATTATCCAGAAAAATTTATTGCAAAAAAATATAGCCTTGTTTCAATATTTCTCAACATAATAATCCCAGGAATTGTAACACTTGTCATCCCATGGAATAGACTTCAGAAGTCCAGTTTCATAGAAGTCTGCCACCCGGAAAAAGCGTCAGTATGTCACTGTTGTCTGTAAGTATTTATTTGTAGGAAAGTGATAACCGGACTAGAAACGTCAGACTTCTACCCTTAAAGCAATGATTCTGCAGAATGCATTACCACACTTGCTTCAAAAGGTCACCATACATGATGGATAGACGGTTGCAACTCTGTTCGTTATAGACTTTTTGCCTACTTTCAGAAACATTCAGACACCAACGACAAACCATCTGCTTTCTCGTCACATTCAATCCATACATTAAAAAAAAGTATGTGTGCACTTATGTACGCACGTAAGAAGTTATACTTCTTTGACGTAACAAGATTAAAATCTTTCTAAAAATCTTTAGCAGGGCAAGCTGGGCCAAGGACGAAAGGCGGTCACGAGCAGAGTTGAACTATACTAACCTTCAGTCAATCGGACCAGCCAAACCTGAGATAATCACGATTTAAATAAATTTAAACACCCCCGCACAGGAACAATAGGACCAATAATATGGGGAGGGGGTCGAAGACGGGAATGATCTGTCCCGTTCTGCATATTTCTAGACAAAACATTTTCGTATCCGTTCCTATGGAACGCAAAGCAAAGGTTTGGTGAAGCGGGTGTATAGCTCAGTGGTAGAGCATTCGACTGCAGATCGGGAGGTCCCCGGTTCAAACCCGGGTGTCCCCTTCTTCAGGGAAGTGAAGAGAAATATTTTTCTGAGAATTTCGAAGGCGGGAATAATTAGTCCCGTTCTGTATATTTCTTGACAAAGGATTTTCGCATCCGTGACGGGGTGTGCGCGCATTGTAGAAATTTACCCTCATCCTATTTCTCTAACGCCCCAAAAGAAGTATAACTTCAAAAAAAAAAAAAAAAACGACGGGTGGTTTGGATTGGTGCTACCCTCTGAGGGCTCAAAAATTTTATCATAGATCTTATCTCGCAATTGAGGGGCGAAGAAATCAAAGCCGATATTTTCGCTCACTACAACGACGTTAATTTACAACTGCCGCATACAATAACCACACCTCTTTAGACTTCTAGAGACCATGAGCCCCTATACAAAAGTAAGCCAAACACATGCGGCCTTTTTAAGTAGACAATATATAGCATACTTTGTAAAATATTCATACAAAATGATAACCTGTAATAAATGAATCTGCATGACTCACAAACCCAGGCAAAAACTGACTCAACTGACAACCACCTTTCGACTAAGGGAGTAATGATGTATGGTGGTAAGTCTAGGTATAGACACGAACGATTGATATAATAATGTAGGTTTGCCATTGTTTCCAGCTGGTACATAGTTCAAAATTTCCAGTTCTTTGATGATTATAATTATTCGGTTCATGATCATATTAAGTCTGAGCCAAGAGGGATTTGAAGCCGAGATCCAGGACCCCAGATGATCCATGGCTTAAAACGTCCTTGCCCATAATCTACCCAATTTGTGCGCATTTCATGCATTTTGCAGCGCGATGTGGGAAACTTGTTTACTGGTTGATCCTCCTACATGTAAGGCAAAATATTAGCTTGCGTAATTTCATAGAAACATGTAGCTTAAGATAGAACTAACGCTCACAAATTTAGATATAAAGAATTTTAAATCGATGCCAATTATAAGGTTGAGGATTTATTCGAAATTTTAAACTAATACTGGTTTTCAGTTTAAACGTAGCTTTTATGAGGAAAGACGTACGCCGTCTTTGGTTTACTGTATCATACAATGGTCACATTAAACTGATGCATGTTCTTCATGTATTCATTCTTGTGCACGCAGCTTATGAATATTTCATTATTCAGTTGATATGTGAAAGTATTAAGATTAAAATTCGATGTTTTGCGTTTTTCTTGTGAAATGTGTGTTGTTCAGGACAATTACAAAATGCGAAGCTGTTGCAAATTGTATCGAAAATGGTTCTTTTATCATCGTAATTAACAATACAGCTTTCGATTGTCTGTGTGTTTTTCCTTGTTTGATCATAGGAATTGCCAATTCATTTAAGTTCAAAGTTATAATGCAACAGTTCTTTGATTTCCTTTAATTTTCAACAAATGCTTTTTTCTCTCAAAGAAATATTTATAAACATATATTTTCCCTTTTTTATAATTTAGGTGGCTATTCGTTTAATATTCTTTATTGTCGTGTGTTTTATCCTGGGATACATACGAAAGACGAACAGAAACATACAATACAATCTCAGAAGAATATATAGACTTTATACAAACGATGATTCCAGCTTAGAACAGAAGGAGTCAGCTGCTTTCCATTCGAGGCGGAGAGAAAAGCCCGACTTCTTTTCTTCACATTCATGCCTTATTCGGGATTCGAACCCGAGCCCACTCGATTACAAACCGAGTATCATAAACACCATACTGGGTGGGGTGGACTTAATATTCTTTAACATTCATTAATAATTAAACTTTCCAGAAATTAATGTACTTATCTGGAGGAAAATATGATTTTTCTAATCATGAGGGATTCCTTTCTTTGTAGAAGTATATGAAACAGGAATATATATATATGATGTTATTTTTCAGAGACGAACGTTTTGAATTTGGATCAATAGCATAAGAATTACGTCACAATTTTCTTCAGTAAAAACAAGGCGCAAAATTTATAAACGCTACAGAAGGGACCAATTGGGAACAATATATCAAAATTCACTTTGGTTTCAAGATTTTTCAACTTATTTCCTCTCATTGGATGGATCTCTCCGAGAGGTACTGTGAAGGGCTCATCATGTTTTCAACTAAAAACTCCTCTAGGGTTCTTTGGGGCCGAAAAGGCAAATTCTTTCCAACCAAATCCAAAAGCGAAGCTTGATTATGCAAATTAAGAACCTTTTAAATAGCAGAAGTTTAGCGTAAGTAGGGTGGCTACGGGAAGTGATTATACGAGGTCCATGAGTTCAAGTGAATAAGCTAAAGTAGGAGAAGTTATCCTACACCTAAGAGTTAATCTATTCGTGCCAGAGCGTTCAAGTCAAGGTGGATACCATTCCACACGAGATAAACCACAACGTCATTTAGGATTCGAGTGAGTTACTGCTTACCTAGGATATAGAGGAGGATTGTTCAAATTAATACTAGGAACTGTGTATTTACTGAGGTTAGGAGTAGGTGGTAAAGTTAGATATAGTGATCAGGGTCGCGCTTATTTGGTAGTACGTATTGTGTGTTTCTTCACCTCAGATCCACTGTTAAAATATTAATATTCTTATTGTATATTGTTTAAGTTAAAATTTTAATAAAGAGATACTAAGATTATGGCAACGTCTGGTTCTTCATTCATTCCCACTCCCCTAGGTCACGAGGAAAACGTAGTAGTAGGGCAACCCTCACGGGCCAATTCCTTACAGTGCATCAGTAGAAACTCGATAACGAAGAAGGTTTGTCACTTTTTTCTCTTCGTGTTTATCGCTTTGTTGGGAATGTAAGGCTTAACACTGAAAAAACATTAAATGCTGTGCAAAACTGAGCTTTTTTTCTCAGTAAAAATGTATGAAGAGAAACACAATAGAAGAGAATTTGTTGACTGAGTTACTACGAAACCACACAACTCAGTAGCCCCCTATTTATGAGTTTAATGTCAAAATGCATTTACCTGCACAATGAGCTTGGTAACGGAAAAATTTTTCGAATATATAAAGCATACTTTGAATACCTTAAAGCATATCCTCTCTGTGTGTCCGTTGATGTTTTCAACGCAGCTAAAATTGCATAGTATAATACTTTCGAGCCTTTAAAAAAAAAAAGAAAAAAAAAAGATTATAAATGGTTATTGAATAATAAAAATGAAACACACGTGAAATGTGTGAAGACATTTAAAATAAATAAAATTCATTCCCCACATAACTGGAATTTTTATTCAGATAATATTTTAACTGATTCGGGAAGTTGCGAAAAGTATATTAAACATTGATAGATTACTGCAGTGATTCATAAGATTTTCTACCATGTGTTAAAAGTATATCGATAAATTTAACAGAAATTTATACATGATTTCTTAACACTCCCCATTTTCTAGTCGTGATATTTAACATGAATGCTTCCTCAACTATTAGAGTTCATTGTCCGAATTTTTGGATTAAGTTTTGTGACATCAGAAATTCATATATGCAAAAATTTTGTTGCGTTGCAATATAGTCATTTTTCGTTCTAATTATTTCTTACTTTTTACCAATGTGTATTTTTAAAATTATAATTACTTTTTACAGTTTTTTTTTATGTTTATAAAATTGGATAAAATATCATCTCTCTATTGTTGTAAATATTTGAGGAATATGTTGAGCCGTAAAATTTATATTAATTAATATTTTAGATACTCATTTAACGTCATAGAGCAGGGATGGCGAACCAATAACACGCGTGTCACTGATGGCACGCGAGACAATAATTTGGGCACGCCACCTATCACAAAGTAAAAAATATCAAAGATTTTGATGTACATAAGAAACCAGACGAAGAAAACGTTATTGAAGAATTTATTTCCGTAATTGATTTTTCAATCAAAGTTTTCAGCGAGATTTTCTCAGTTCAAAGAATTATCAAAAACGCTCAAGTTTATTATGTACCCTGATATGACTTCTTTCGATAAACTGAACGTATCCCAATTAAAAAAAAATTAGTTGGAAAATAAAGAATTATAAATTCAACTGTTTGATTTACAGTGTAGTTCAACATGGACTTAAAAGTTTATTGGAACAAAGAAAAAGTTGGAATAGAATGAAATAGAAAGATTAACAAGCAATACAAGTTCAAATACTAGGAACGAAATTTTCGTAACATGGAATTCGATTCCAGACGCATTTAACTGTTTGAAGAAGTTACCTCATGCCTACGAGTTATTATTTTCAGAGATGAGTAACATTAAAGGCTCTCTTAGAAACCATTTGACAGAGGATTCCAATTCAGCATGCATTCTGCTCAAAGTAACATCTTACAATCCTAATATAAGTTATTTGTCATCTAATCTGTAACACAGAAATCACATTAATTTGAATTTCACGTATAACTAAAATATTTACTACTATACAGTACAAAGTGTATTTTTTTTTTCATTGTAAGTGAAGAGTTTTGAGAGTTGCTAGTATTTAGTTTTATTATTTTCCCAATAATCACAAGTCAAAATTATTGATGGCACGTCTGTAAATCATTAAACATTTCTATAGAAAAAAGGGCACTTGATCCATAAAGGTTCGCCATCATAATTTTAAGCAGTTTTATGAAATTTAGCTAATTTAATGATAAGATATCAGATACAGAAAAGAAAAAAATTAAGTTGATGAATTATGATTTATTAATTCATTAACACTAAATTAAATTTCCCTTGAGATATTAATATTAACACTAATGTTGTCCTGCTGTGATTGGAATTTCGGAAGTTTGGAAAGAGGTCCTTATTTTCGAAGATTTTACCGAGGGATCTTTTATCAATTTATTTTATATCCTGGCTGGAAAAAAAAACACTTTAAAATTATAACTCTTTTAAGGGAAAAAAATACTAACATCAATTTCAACATATGATTGAGCGTACAAAAGAAAGAAGAATTCTAAAGTACGATGTATCACATAGCATGCTACAATAATAGAGCCAATAATTAAACAAAAATTAAATATTATTTCGAAGTTTGTGTATTTAATGCTTAACTTCATCTTAAAATAGCATGAATAATTTATATCTGGGTGTTTAATGCGTTAATATTATATTTTGTTGTATTTATTTCACGATAAAAACTGTAATATCCACAAGAAACGCCGTCCCGTATAATATAGGGACGTTTCAATGGAAACTTGGTGAAAAACTGGCGATATAACCAAATTGGCGTATATTTGGGGGAACAAATTTGTCGACTTGGCTACCATGTTGGCGACTTGCTGTCCATATGGATGCTTCTGGAAATTGCAGAAGAAATTTATAACATCATAATCTATGACTTAAGGGAATTTTTCGAGAAAGTACTGGAAGATAGCCACGCAAACTATGAATAGAAGTCGCTAGCGAAAACTGGGTCAACATTACTTCAGCTGTTGAAGTGTTGACTTGCCTACGGACGAGAGGACGCTTGCGGATACTCTTTATCATTACATACGAGGGTTTTTTTAAGGTACTGATAGTTGTGTCTGAACGCTGAAGAAGGTGTGGGAACTTTCTGGAACTTATTGTGCAAATTTTACGGCTGTATCTTGTATTTTTAAGGATTGTTTTTCGACAATAAATTCCATTGTTCTTAAGGAACTGTTTTGTTCTTTGGGACTGATAGCATAAAATCCACGAGCTCCAGTCTACGCAACAATAATTTAATCATTCATTTAATTTTATGCTCTTCTAAATATTCTAAAATACGATTGCTTCCCGTTTAATAAATCATTTTGTTGAACAACTGTCATGGTTGGAAGCACATTATCTTGAATATTTGTGTAATATGTAAATTTCTTTTTATTTATAATCTGTGAAATATCAGAAACATACCTAACAGTTGAATTTTCATTTGGAATTCCCCTGGGATTTCGTTCAAAAAGCATTTATTTTTCGGAGTATTATATTCATAACAGATTACATAGTATTTACTGTAAAAAGTATGGCATACTTTTGGAAAAAATTAGTAGATTCCGCCGACTTGCACATATTTATTGTTTCTTAGTTTATGTAGGACCATATGGCTCAAAAATTTAATTCAATACGGAGTCATGAAGAATTTAAAGAATTATGCATCCAATTGACTTAACCAGAGGGACTACTTCACTTTCAACAGATTATTTATTATTATCATTATTATTTTACATATTCTAACAAACAGAACGGTATATATCGATCAAAATACTGATGCACTTTCATCCAGTTCTATGCGCATATATTTTGTTACTGGACCTGCGATCGGAGTCGTTGGGCTTTCTTATGATCGTAGCGATAACATCCCATATAAATTCAATCACTTCGACAAAAGTTACCAGCGTCAAACCCATGAAGAAGCCGAGATTGCCACCTATGTTGGCTACTAGAGTCTCCCACTGCAAAATTAAAAAGAGATCATAAATGGAAGCATCAAAAATTAATCATAAAAATTGTGTAAAATAAGTGATGTTGTATTTAAGGTATCCGACTACGTTCGGAACCATGATTTTAAAAAGCGCATAAATGTATAATTTTCATGATATTTAGTGTCACTTAGATTAGAATGCATGTATAAAATTGTTTTATAAGGTCATTATGACAAAAAAAATTATTTAAATACAATATTTTGGCAAAAAATTAACTTAGAATAACCTTTTTTCCAAATGTTCTCCTTTTGTAAAAAATGCTTCTATTGTATTAATATTTTGCCTGTATAAGACCTCTCATACAGGCTCAGACCTCTGTACAGAGGCCCAATTATGAGTTTTGAAAAATTCACATTATTTTCAGAGTTACAACCATTTGAAATAATTATCGGCGTATTTTCTTAAAATTACTCCCTTCTGTTTTCGTAAGACATGGATAAACCGACTTCCGAGTTATGCGTTTCAAAAATTCTAATTGAGCCTTTGTACAAAGGTCTGAGCTGAATACAGGCAAAATATTAATACAATAGAAGCATTTTTTACAAAAGGAGAACATTTGGAAAAAAGGTTATTCTAAGTTAATATTTTGCCAAAATATTGTATTTAAATAATTTTTTTTGTCATAATGTCCTTATAAAACAATTTTATACATGTATTCTAATCTAAGTGACACTAAATATCATAAATATTATTTATTTACACGCTTTTGAAAAATCACGGTTCCGAAAGTAGTCGGATACCTTAACGTAATGGTTAATTAGAGAATTCTAATATATATATAAGTACAAGTATATATGCGTGCCATAATATTCTGTCTGCTTAGAAGGGATGAAATTAGCGTTGTGCGGAGTTTAGGTGTTTCTCGAATGAAATAATTCTTTGAGTTATGGGTATATGAGTTGATACAGGATACACGGGTTTCTATGAGTTGATACAAGATACCGTTTCCTATGAGTGGATACAGGATACGTAAATTTTATGAATAGAACTGATGAAATTACAAAAATGTACTTCTATCACTTGTGTATATACTTTCATATAATTCTTTTTAATAATCTACTTGAGCTTATAAGTTGGTGAGTATAAATTTACTTTAAACGCGTAATTATAAATATCCTTAAAAATATTATAATTTCTCATACATTTAATTCTTGTATTAATATAATTTAAAACCATCTCTGAGAGCATTCGCCACATTGTATTTTATAACACTCTGAAAACTTTCTGAATAAATTAGCATAGAAATTTATAGTATTTTTTTAGTTTAAAATTTGAAGTTCTTTTATATTCTGCTATATTGAATTCAGTGACTGATACCCAATACAGCGAAAAGTGAAGAAGAATTTTTCATTTAAAAAATAATTAAAAAAAAGCACTGTACAATAGTACAGCGGTTCTGATTCACGGACTCCTGGGGGTCCGCAGAGCTTCTCTAGGGGTCCATGAAGGTTTTTCATTTAATTTCAAGATTTCCCCCTATTACAGACTGAAAGGCCTCGTGGAAAAATTGAAAGATGTGCCATCCTCGACTAGATCACTAAATTGTCCCTATGAAAAAACTTTACCAAAACATGTATTTCAATTCAGAATATTAGTCTAATTTTTTTTATTGTTTGCAACTATACACATAGCCATTACTACAACGTAATTTTTTTAATTAAATGTTTACTGTTTTCTTAAGGAAAAAAATAAACACTAAAAAAGGCTGTATATGTAGCAGAGGCAGGATTATTGAGGAACTTTTAAAGCACTTAGCCATCTATTGAGAGTCAGGGTGGGGTGTTCAAAATTTTGGGAGTACGCGATGTCAGGTTGATACATAAAAGGGGGACGTGGTGTTTGAAGGTTTAAAAACCGCTGCAGTAGTAGATATTCAGATTAAAAAACATGGTGCTTCCATTTGAATGACGTCTGTGGCATATGATAAAGCAATAACGTGTGTTTCCAGCTATTAATTCATAGACCTCACTGTTGTGCCAGCTTTTGCTTTTTATAGAAATTTTTTTAATACACCAAAATAGATAAATTTAAAAAATACACGATTTTAAAAGTATCTATGCTATATAAAATCAGAAAAACTAAATAAATTTTTGGGTTTTGAAAGAAAAAAATTGGAACAACTCTTATGCTATCAGATCATTATCTAATTGCTAACTTTAAAACTGCATAAAAATTTACAAGTGCAACAAGTAGGAGACTGGTGTCAGATTCAACTTCACATTAAAGTACGTTATTGTATCCGATAGGATTTTAATATAATGTTAGTTTTGTAAATAAATCTGTGCAGACCTTGTTCGAATGTTTCTACAAATATTGTGTTCAGCTCCCCCCCCCATATTAGATTGTAGTAAAATGATCTTAAACCCATAAGGATCATTCAAGTGAAACCTACACCGCATTTATAACACCAGGAATATTTGTTACTTGGTCACAAGATGATTTCGTAACCAAGCTGGCAATATGCTGAAACTGTGTGACGGTCTCATCGCGCTTTCTATTAATTTTCCTCTTGGGTTCTTTGGAGCCGAAAAAGGCAAATCCTTTCCAACCAAATCCAGAAGCGAAGCGTGATTATTCAAATTAACAACCTTTTAAGTAGCAGAAGTTTATCGTAAGCATGGTGGCCTTTTGGGAAGTGATTGTGCTAGTCGGAGTTTAAGCGTGAAAGCTGAAGTAAGCCGATATTCCAGTGTCAGCTATCCGTGAAAATGCGTTCCAGCAAGGTGGATACCATTCCACGCGAGATAAGGAAATTACATTGAAGATTCGACAGTGTTGCTGCTACCTAGGATATAGAAGTAGGATCATTCAAGTTAATACTAGGAACTGCGTATTTACTGAGATTAGGAATAGGTGGTAAAGTTAAATATAGTGATTAGGTCGCGCTTATTTGGTAATACGTATTGTGTGTTTCTCACCTCAGATTCGCTAAGTTTAAATATAAATATTATCATTGTGTGTATAGTGTTTAAGTTAAGATCTTAATAAAGAGATATTAAGATTATGGCAACGCCTGGTTTTTCATTCACTACCACACCCCTAGGTCACGAAGATAACTTAGAAGTAAGGCATCACCCACGGGCGAATGCTTTACAACTGTGTAAGGCATGGGAATTCCTAGAGACCTCTTCACTACATACAGCAACCTTTTATAATAAAGGAATATATAACAACAGATGAGCATGAAGAATGGGTCCAAGAAAGAACATCGTACGCTATTCACTTTTTATACATAAAAAGGTTTTGCAACAAGTGAAACTTATTGTCAAGGAGGGGGTCAGAGAAATTGTCACAAAGGTTATCGTATTATGATAATACAATGCTCTACACTTTCAACGCAACAGAATATTTAGCTTTCTATCTACTGGGAAGTGTTTGATTTACCTGCCTTGCAGTCCTAATTTATCACCTTGTGATTACCACATACACTGGTGTAAGAAATTAAGAGAATTTGCAGACTTGATCGATTATCTCAGAACTATTAGACCGATTTTAATGAAATTACATACATTGATACAATACAAAACAAATAACCCTTCAACAATGGCAATACACACGCCTGATTGTGCGTAATACTCTTTGGAGTTGGAAGGTAGGAAACAGCGGTCACAGAATAAACAAAAGAAATGGGTTAATAGGGGTATGGCCCCCTCTTAAGCTATACAGGTCTCGTAGCGTGATGTCATACTTGAAATAAGGCAATTTATCAGTTCTTCGGGCAATTGGTCCCACTCGTTCAGCAACGCTGTTTTCAATTCCTGGATGGTTCTCGGAGGGGGTTGCGAGTTGCAATTACCCTCCCCAAAGCGTCCCAGACATGCTCTATAGGGTTGAGGTCTGGAGACCTGGCTGGTCAATCCATACGGCGAATATCCTCACTCTCTAGAAATTCGTCGACCAGAAGAACTCTATGAAGCCTCGCGTTATCGCCCATTAAAATGAGTTCGGGGCCACATGCATCCCTAAGAAAGCGAACATAAGGCTCCAAGAACTCATCCCTATACTTCACACCAGTGACAGAGCCTCTTTCAAAGACATGAGAAGGTGTACGGCCATCCAACATGATACCTACCCAAACCATTAACCCACCTCCACCATAATTGTCGATTTCGCGGGCGTTGGAGGGTAGGTAGCTGGTTCTCTCAATATGAAAGTATGGCGAGAATCAGTATTTAGGCTGAAACGGGAATCATCGGTGAACTGAATGGTAGCTCATTGATCCATACTCCAATCACTATGCTGTCCGCACCACGTTAAACGGACTCTCTTGTTCGTAGACGTGAGTGGGATGCAAACCACAGGTCTTCTGGCAAACAATCCTCTCTCTTGAAGTCTTTTTGAAACAGTCACCCTTGATACACGGGCTCCTGTGGCTGCATTCAAGTAACGAGAGAGCTGAAAAGCTGTAACCTCACTGTTACGCCTATCTATTATCGACAAATGGCGATCTTCTCTGGCCGTCGTGGCTCATGGACGACCTTGCCCAGGTTTTCTCTCGACGAATTCAGTTTCTGGAACTTTTTCCATAAGTTACACACGACGTTGGGCATTAAATTGAACTCTCTACAAATCTGGACTTGACATTGGTCTGCTTTAGTCTCCACACAATTCGCCAACTCATTCCAACCTCTAAACGTTGACGGTTACTCATTTTTAATGTTATAATTTGAATTGAGCCGGTTGCTTCAAAATAACACCAAGAAATTCGCCGAGGTGTGCTGGCGAACGAAATACGTCTTTCGATTTCGATTAACGTCGTGGGGATATGGATCTGAGAGGATCCTCCTTCCCTTATCTAAAATGTATGGTTCATGAGAGAGTGGATAGTCCTGATTGGAAAAACAGTTTTTCTTGAGAGAATATGGCTAGAGGCAATCGGATTGGAGGACTAGGAGAGGCAGAAGGATGACGTCACTGTCATGGGCGGAGACTCCTGATGGTTTCGGCGGGAAAAAGTCCTGAGAATTTGGTCGAAACTGACAAATGGAAAGGATGTACTGCAATTGGATGGCGGATGCAAGTGAGAAAGCTCTCTATTGGCTGCCCTGAAGTTGCGAAATACGGCTTAACTTACACACGCTTATAAAGCCTGTTTTTCTTCTGGCTCCGCCTACACACACGTGTACGCTTACGTATTTTCCGTACAAGATTTGCATTTTTATCTAGAAGCAGTGGTTTTTCATTCAGTTCAGCTCTTTTCACGCAATTCGATAAAATATGTAAGTTCTCTTAATTTATTCCATCAATGAAGTTAGTTCCTTATAGAAGGTCATGAAAGATCAACGCTTCTCTTGCAATCAAGAGGTGAGTCATGTTTTTTTCACGGAAGGTATAGAAAAAAACCACATTGTACCACATTGAGACGGTTACCTAAACAACAGGGAAGGACTGTTAGACTATCTCAAATCCTACTTACTAAGATTCGCAGTTTCTTAGTGTTCATTTTCCAATAAAGTATCTGTAATTGTTCAATATGTTTTTTTTAACGATCTTCATACACATTTAATCAAAAACTCAACATTTATATTTATAAGTTTATTTCATTTGAATTAAAATTCATCTCAGCTGAAATATTTATCATAAAGAGGAGACATAATTCCTTTTCACATCACAGATAGATAAAATGACGTTAAATTTCTTCGCTAATGAGAATTATTGGTTAAATATACGTACAAAACACCAATACTTCCTGATTATTCTCCACCCACTCCCAATGGATTATGTTAAAGATTAAAAACCTGCTTTTGAAATTTTTAACTTACGCTGTAAGAAGCAACCTCACTATCTTTGTCGACTTGAAAGGTACTGTAGTAAACTTTAACTCCAACCATCCTTTTGCTAGGAAAAAAAAGAAAACACTTTAGAGTTTATTTAAATCAATTTGCAAATGTAACAGTAGAAGATAAAAATAAAGAAAGTTACGCTATTTTTCTTTTTTTTTTCATTCTTACATTATACAAAACAAATCAGCTATTTATTATTTAAATACAGTTGGACCTCTATATAACGAAGTCGCTAAATCCCGGAAAAAAGTTCGTTATACAGAGGTTCATCTTTTAATATACTTTATAAATCACATAAATCAAATTTTAAATTCACAAACGCTAAAGTAATTATTCACACCTTTTTTAAGATTAATATATGTTTATTTTATACATCATACCCATCAAAAAAGTAAGAAAGAAAGAAAACTGCAAGGAAAACAAGAAAAAAGAATGTCGAAGAGAATTCACTGTAACTTCAATATTAAGAAAATAATATTGTAATAAAATTAATGAATTTGAAGGACATTTCATAATTTAAAGCATACAAGTAATATTAAATATGCATTATTTTATAATTAGAGCACGGGGACACGGGAAAACTCCACTGAGGGGGAAAGAGGATATCGAAGATGTTTCTAGTGAACTGGGCAATGGGGGTTAAGGGTAGCACTTCTTGGACGAAGCGTCCAAAACTCTATTGCTCTCGGCAAGTTAGGATCTAATAAAGCCAGTTCAAGATTTATGACAACCATAAAATGTATTAAAGAGAGAATAACTTGAAATTTTTCCTGAAATACTTTAAAAAAGGGAGAACAAAAAGTGAATCACAAAAGAAAAAGTTCGTTATATAGAAAATACACTTCTCTATAGAGAGGTTATTTTACGAAGAAAATCGTGAAATGTTCAAGGTTCCAGGAAAAAGTTCGCTATATAGAAAAATTCGCCACATAGAGGTTCGTTATAAAGAGGTTCGACTGTATATAAAAAATTGTTTATCATTTATGTACAACCGATTTAGCTATGAATTACTGAAGTTACATCAGTATGGATTTGACAGTTTGTGAAATTCGCCTTCAGTCATAAGTTTCGAAATCATAGTAAAACAAAAATATCGCATGATTATATAAAGTCTTGAAGAATTTAAGATTCCGAGGAACTAATTTTTTGAAAACACATGTAAATAAAGGACTGATCTTTTATGTATTTTTGAAAAGATTTTTAAAACTGATTTAAGACTTTATACAGTTTGACCTTGTTAACATGCGACAGTCGGGTTCCATGGTTACTGAACCATGTGGATTGCAACATTAATATAAATTGAGCGATATTCCCAGCTGCAAGATTGATATGAGTGTATTGCGAGATTTCGGTTCATCATAGAAAAGTAAATTTCCTTTATTCGGAAAGCTTTTAAAATCAAAACACGCGTTAAAACTTGATTAATGAAAAAATTATTTAGAAACGTTTATCGATCGTAGTGTAATAAAAACATTTAAGCTATAAGCAAAAGAATATTTGCTTTAAATTATAGGGTAGCTGGTCAATCCGGAAAATAAGTTTGCGGCCAAATATGGTACTTTCAAGATAGATAAGTCATTGGGCTGAATTCACAATGGTCACGTGATAGATACAATCAAAACTTGATAACTGGGTAAAGATGTTCAAGTATTAAGAAATTCTCAATTTTTTTTTTGCCCCTCATTTTGCATGTTAGAAAACAATTACAAAAAAAATTAATAAAAGAACACTTAAACAAAATTGCTTATTATTTTAACAACAAAAAGAAAATATAAAAACGTTTGCTTTTAACAGGAAATAGTGACGTCATAAAAACAAAAGATTATTTTAAAAATAATGAAAAACAAGAATTACAATTTTAAAATAGTTAGGAGTGATATCACAAGCGATTGTTAATTAAGAGAACCATGGTAAAACAGCGTGGTAAGTGTGTCTAATTGCACATATATGAGTATTTTAAAAAAAAAATCTTTAAAATATGGCTAAAAAGAGGGATTTTTAAATTAAAAATGCTGAAAAATTGGCATATTTATTGAAAATTCTTTTCTTACAACAAAAAGAAAGAACAAATAATCATGTTTTTTCTATCTACGTGAACTAATGATTCTAATTAAGGATCTGAACAAAGAGCTTTAATGTATTCAGAGTATTTGTAACAAAAAACTAAATCGAAATGCAGTTTTAGTTCAAGTTATCTTTAAAATGGCTTAAATCTATTAATAGTGTGAATTTTTTTTTTCAATAAAAATTATATTTTTGACTTACTAAAACAATATAAACGGTAAAACTAACTTTATATTGTTACGAATTTTGTGTAAATAGTGTAAATAATTTGTATTTGGGTGTTTAATGCATTTATATTACTCTATGTTATATTTATTTCATGTTAAAATTGTACTATTCACAAGCAATGCCGCCCCTTAAGTAATAATGGCGATTCAATGAGAGCTTTTCAAAATCTTGGCGGTAGAGCCAAGTTGGCATCATTTTTGGCGATCAAGTTGGCGACCATTTTGTGGTCATTGGCGACATTGTTGGTGAATTCGGAACACCCCCTGGATTCTTCTAGAAAGTAGTGGATCTCTTCATTAACGTCACGCTCGATGACACGAGCGGTTATATTTCTGGAAGTTTCTTCCACGCCTATAAATAGGAGTGCCAGCCGTAACCAGTCAGTCTGATTTTAACCAGCGAAGAGTGAGGATTGTTTTGACTAGCGATTAGCTCGGCTGTTCTTGTGAATAATCTTTTACTTAGTGTATTTTTAAACACTGATGATTGTGTTTGATTGCTGTCGGAAGAGTGAAGACCTTCGGGGATTTACTCTGTGAATATTGCTGCTGAACCCTGTATTTAAAGGATTGGAGTTTCGATAATAAATTCGCATCGCTCTTAAAGAACTGTTTATTTTTTTTGTGATTGTTTTGCATAAAATCCTCGAACCCTCGGATCTACGTAACAATATAAATTTTTCTGCTATTACTTTTTCAAAAATGATATTTTAACAAATTAATTTATTTAAATAATCTATACTAATATCCCTATTAAAGTATGAGTTTGCCTCTCTAATATTAAAATCCTTATGATTTAATGCTACTAATCATAGCACTAAAATCAAGACTACTTCAGAAATCTGGGGCCTTAAGTATTTTAGTAAAATTATTGAAAAATTTGATATTTTTCGATATTGTGAAATTATGGTTTGTAACATTATAGTTTTTAGGTTTAAAAGACTTTAATTTTAATTTTAAAGTTGTTACATAAGAAATTTTTTAATGAGAGGGAAGAAATATGGATTAACAATAGCTATATAAAAAAAAATTCACTTACTCTCCAGTGGTGTTGGTTATATTAAGTCTACCTTCATCGTCATTTACTAAGGTTCGAATCGCTTTCACAGCTCTGTAATAATTCTCATTAAGTTGACTGGAGGATACAGTGTAGCTATATTTTGTTTCTCTGGAATAAAAATGCAATTGGAACAAAAAAAATTGATATTGCACGAAGTGAAATGAAATGTTATAAAAGTTTCTTTTAAAGAATATGTTTTTCAGCTCAAAATGAAATGAAATAAATTAGCTTAAATTTCGGATTTGTACTTTTCAATGTATTAATGAAATATTTCAAAATCTCTTTTTTTCCCCCATGAGATAGAATTAAAACAGAATTATTTAACCCTTTATCCACCGACGGTACTTATAAGTACCACTCACTTTAAAATTACATAGAATAACCATTTTTACGAATATTCTGACGATACCTAGCATGAATATTCTTTGAAATCCTCTCTTCCAAGATATATGGCAAGACGGGTTCTATGATGAGTATTTTAGCGGGGAGGTGAATAGTTTTATAGCAGAAATTGCATTTTCAGCGGATTGCGAAGATTACCATTTTTGTTCCGAAAAAATAGTTAATGCCAAAATTTAAGTGCCTTATTTTTTTGTATGCTAATGAAGACCTTAGAAAACGATTTAACTATTTATTTTAAGTGAACAGTGTCTATAATTAATTTTACAGTTGAATATCTTTAATTAATTAATTAGCTCTAACGGATTAAATTTCCCAAAGTTGAGTATTTTGTATATGCCTTAATTTTCAATGCAGCGATTCAAAAAAAAAAAAAAGTATTGCATGGGAAAAATTGCAGTAAATCATAATGCGGTAGATAAAGGGTTAATATAGGGGCGGATAATTCTCTTCATAAATTTGCTATGCACATACATTTTAATTTATTTAATTAAATCATTATCCCTTTTGTATAAACTTAGTTCAGCATACAAAACGTTTATTGAGACGTATTTCGTTATGAACCCAAATTCATTCACAGAATTTCACTTTATTTCCTGCGCCATGATACAAAACAATGAATGGGATTTTGTACTTTAGTAAGCAGATGACTTTATTAAGCATAGAGTTGTCTCGTAAAAATTCTCTTAGTGGGGATTTCGACCTTCATGTGTCAAAAAGACATATAATTCTTCATTATTACTGTTTTTTTTTATTATTATCATAGCATGCATTTCTAAACAAATATGCACGTCAATCACAGTTAAAGAATCTCTCGCGGCTTGCTGGATGATAGGTTATTTAAAGTTATTATTTCAGTGTTTTGTAAGTGCTGTAAATATGTTTAAAGTTCTCCGTATAGAAAAAGGGGGAATTATAGTTGGAGTTATTCAAAGCGCCTTCACTTTTTGAAAGGATTTATAAAATCAACAAGGAAATCGATTGAAGGATTGGAAGAAAATAAATACTGAAACAACAAAAACAATATTCAGATATGTGATTATGTTAATGAAGATCTCTACAACGTCAAAAGAGGATATTTTTTTGCAAAAGAAAACTATGAGGGAACAAACTTTCCGAGTCACTTTTTCCTTCTACAGAACAGAAAACGTTATACGAGGAAAGAAGAGAAATTATTGTTTTGAAAGTGATCGCAAGGGATTCTAGTTTATTTACAGACATTTATAATTTTCTCCATCTCTGTAAGAATGTGACTTTCATATAATTTTTTTAAAAATATTATTACTTTTTAAAAAAAATCTATTTTTGTCCCATAACCTTATTTGAAAAAAAGAATTTTATTTAGGTAGGTTAAAGCAAATGGAAGGACAATGAAATATTGTAGCTTTTTTTTTTATTGTTCGATAGAAAATTATCTCGAACGTGAAAAAAACATATTCTAATAAATGAGAAAAAAAAAGAGAATGGAGAAAAAAAAAGTAAATTATCTGGTTCATGTACTAACAAAAAGTAATAAAAATAAAAATGACTCGTGTATAAACAATTTAGATTATTGTCAAAATATCATTGATAGTTTACTTGAAATGAAGTAAATGATAAACTGGTCATTAATCTTTCAAAGCTTTCAAGAATTGAAAAAAGAAAGAAATTTTGTTTTCGCAATTTTCACGAAAAAAAAAAGCCTTTTCTCTTTGGAATCAATAACCGTGCCTTTAAAGCATTATCGGACTCAATTGTGACACACAGATTAAGTATGTTTTTTTTAAAAAAGAAAAACGCTACGTTTAATCTTAATTTTGTATATTTAGGTATATGAAGCTCTTGAAGTAAACCCTATTCTACATAATTTCCCGAACGCAGGTGTATCATTTACGGAGTAAGGAAATTACTTTTTCAATATTTTTTCCTCCATTTTTATGCCGCAATCTTTCATGATGAAATATATAAATAGTGGGCTTTATAATAGGGTGGCGAGAAATGACATTTTCATTACTTTCAGAAAATATCAGCAGAATCCAAGCACTTTTTAAGTTCTGTATACGTGAATGAAACCAATGTTTAAGGAAGTTAAAAGAGTTTCCAATATTTCTATACTACACTTCAAAATGATAGGTGATAATAAGAATTTGTGTTCTAGTATGGCTTCTGTTTTTTGTGCGAGTAATAGTTTGTCTTGTTGTATCTTTCATATAGGACGTACCCATTTGACAAACAGCTTATGTTAGTCCACATTTATTATTTTTTTTCCTATTTTCTTCGTTTGCTAGACCAGTGGTTGCCAAACTTTTTGATCTCACGGACCATTAAATTAATAATTTATATCCAGTGGACCACTAATAGGGTTTCTTATGTGTAATATATATATATATATATAAATTGATCTGAGAACACATATAATGTACCTAGTTAATAAAATGAAACTATTAACTGTAACCAAATTATAAAAGCTTTATTAAAAAACCATAATAAAATAAACAAAAACTCTAAAAACAAAACAATTAAAAAATGGTTTAAGTATATCAAAGCTGAGACCGGTACCGTGGTTTGATGGCTGTGACAAATGAAAAGGCCTTTCCACATAAATAAGTTGTAGAGAATTTAATCAGAATTTTCATCGCCTGTTCATTAAGAAAAGGGTATTCACTCTTTATGGAAATTGAAAACTGAGATCTCTAAATGGATGAATGAAATTTAAAGTTTCGTCGGATGATAGGTCGATGAGGCTTTCTTTTAGATGCATGCTTAAATTATTTTCCTAAATTTTCGCTGCAAACAGATCTATTATCCACATATTACGATGTCTGGAATCTTCATTTTGTGGGTAATAACGAGCAAAATATTCTGTAAATGTTTCAAAGTGCTTCTTAACTAGGGTTACTACTTCTGGTTAACATCTTTTTCCTTCATGCATTCATCAAAATTAGAAAACATTTGCAGATCGTCTTCAACCAACCGCGTTTGCCACAGTAATATTTTCTTTTGAAACGTGTCCATTTTACCTCGCCCTTAAGTTGAACACGTCCTTAAGTTGTCCTTGCAAGGATGTTTTTAATTCATTTAAAAGGGAAAAATATCTGCCAGGTATGCATGCTTTGTTAGATATTCATTGCTGGACAAGAATTTTTTTCAATATATCGGATTATTTTGTTCCTCTGGAAAAATAATTTGACTTTTTCCCGTAAAACATAACTTAACGTGAGAAAGTAAGTATATTCCACATTTTTCTGGGGACCAGCGAAATTTTCTCGGCGACTTTGGCGATCTCTGTGCTAGACTATTGTTGTTTGCGCCGCACAACTTTGGAACAGATATTGGAAAATTTCAAAATGACATTTACTTTTGTCAAAATATTTTGTCAGTTTATTTTCCATCCACTTAATATTTTTTCGGTGGCGGTTTTTGAAGTAGTGTTCGAGGATATGTATGGGGGAATGGGGAGAGTAAATTTTAACTCCGTATCTGCAGGATACGAAGCTCTAACCTAGGTAGAAAGGCATTTTCTGCATCTCTATCCGGAAGTCCCTTTTCTTCTTGGGAGTAGGTTGTAAAATACTTCCTTATATTCCACGAGGTCCTTGTCGTTCAATTCCGAGAGAGAGAGAGAGAGCACACTGACACACATTTTGCAAAAATTTCTCCCATCACATTATTAACAACCCAAACTATGTAACACTGTGCTTCTCAAACTGTGGGGCGCGCCCCCGCTAGGGGGGCTTGATAACCCTAGGAGGAGGGCACGAGCATATTGAAAAGAATAAAACAAAAGGTTACTTAAAAAAATTATTAATGTATTGAAATTAAACAAACAAAATACATTCTGACGTAATGAAATATATATATACTGATATATAATACACTTTTAAATGTATCAGTACTATGCAATGTACTTTATAATTAATTTAACAATACTAAGTTAAGAACAAGTTTAATAATCATCAGTGACCGCACAGGCTTGTCATATATAAAATTATATGCAAAAATTAACACTTCTCTTGATAATTTGTACAGTTTATAATTAATCCCTTAACTGTGCATTAAAAGTTACGCAATTCACTCCACTCGTTGCCATAGTCCCAAACGAAATAATTAATTACTTCTCTTTAAACAATTTGAATTTCCTAATCGGATAGGGAAGATTTGCTTAAAATTCCCTTTCGTTGAGATTACCAAGAATCTCTGGCACCAGTAATTACAAAACGTTTGTGATGGTACTCTCCTCAATATCGAAACATTCAAAGTTAAGAACAATAGCGGCTATTAAATGATTAAGAAGGTAATTATTTTTGAAATTTCATGTCCCAAAAGTAAACATTTTTATAAATTTGTGCTGAATTTTATAGAATTTTTTTCGTAAATAGAAAGTAATATGCTTTGCAACTACATTGCTTACATTAATATTGGAACTTTTTTTTTTCTTTTAAGACTATATCGCACAATTTTGGTACGCAATTGAGGGCACATTTTCGCTTTTTTCCCCACTACGTTTTCGACCGAAAAAAAATAACTGGACATTTTCCTGTTTATCAATCTCTGCACTTTGGTAGCGACCATCGATTTTTAGCGTTATGATGCAATAAGAGAGAAATAAGTACAATTAAAAATTTAACAGGAAAATTTAAAAAATTTTAACAAAAACCACCGTGTTCTACTTATTCCAATTGAAAATTACTGTTTCGAAACTTTGTTAAAATTTATGAAGAAAGAAAGATTATTTTCGTTGAAAAAAAAGTTTTGAAATGCTGTTTGCGCAATCTTTTTTTGAGCAGTTTGAGTAATTTTTTTTCAGAGCATTGAAAAGCAATTCGTTGGTTTGGCATAACTTTTTTCCAACGGTAAAAAATTGTGACGTCTCTCGCGTACTTCTTCTAACATAACTCCTAAGTTCTTTGACGGCCACGATTAATGGCAAAACCTTTCCAACCCAATACCAAGAAGATAAACGGATCAAATATGTAAATGAGATATACTTTAAAAGGATAGAAGCTTTGATGATAAGGAGCGGCAAGTTTAGAGATAACTTAGTGTGGAATCATTCGGATCAAGAGTTAGATGTCCTATAGCTCCGGAATAAGGATACGTTCATATAAAATTAAATTATAGGTGTTACTCAATCACTGAAGGAAGGAGACTCTGCAAAAGGTAATATTTTGTATAGGAAGTTAGATGAATCAGTTAATTTATTATAATTAAGATAAATGATCTAGTTGCGCGATCTGACTTGAATATAAGGTTTAATTGGGTGTTAACTCTCACTTTAAGAAAGTTGTCAATTAGAATTAAGTAATATAAGTTATTCTTAATAAAAGTTGTATTAAGAATCCAATATGTCTCATCATTTTGATAATCCCACACCTCTAGCTTACGCGGATCCTAATAGACATAGTCATCACAGGATGGCTATGTCGCAAAATGATAACGGTTTATTAACATTAGATGACGATGACAGAAATATTTTTTATGACATGAATCTTGCTATCAAATTAAAAAAACGATGTTTATCTGCTGTTTTGATTAAAGCACAAAACTTTTATCTTGCAAAGAAAAAATGTCTTTCACTTTGAAGATTAATCAAGATTTTCACTTTTAACGAAATTAGAAGGTTATTTCTAAAAAGATATATATATTATTTTCTCTCTTTCAAATGCGGCTGTGGATTGGTAATTACCTTTGCAGACATTGGACATTCCCTAGGAGCTGATATTATTTTTAGAGTAGCAAGATATAGGTGAATACCAGTTGCTACAATGCAATTTTGATGCCCAGTTTCCTTCCCAGAAGGAGTATATTAGCTCCGACGATGTGAAATTGTACCAAGGGTTTAATTTTTCCGCGAGCACCCAAACCAAACAGGTACTCAAGAGATCTTTATGCCACATAAGCATATGATATGAAAGTTGTTGGGTTTTTTTCATCGTGAAAATCCACCGACTGAGGCCAGGGCCCAACACGCAAACTTGGGCGTACAAGGCCAGCGCTAATTAACTACGCCTCTCGGCCGTCTTTCCAAAAAATATTAATTTTAATATTTTAGCAATATTTTTATTATATTTTATTAAACAATATTTTTTTAAATATCGTTTTTTAAAAATATTATTAGTGTATATTTATCTGGTTAACATTTAATACGGCATTTGAAAATATTTAAAATGTGATAAATTTTTTGAAAATCGTAATGAACTGGAGTTTGATGAAAGAAGAAGGGGGAAAAAAGCCCCTAATAATTCTTAAGTGAATGCTAACAATCAGCTGCAAAAATAAAAACTTGATACTGTTTTTCTATGAGAAAATAATAATAAAAACAAGTAATATAAAAAAAATGTTTAAGTCAATTCCTACTTTGAATGGATGAATAGAAAGTATTCAATAGCGATTAAAAATTTGAATAAGATATATATATATAGGTGGAGAGAGTGAACTAATAGTAGGAACTGAAAAAAGAGCATGATTTGTCTGCATTGTTGCAACAATGCAAACCCTGTTTAGCTAGTTTGGCTGAAAAACAGGTTCTCAACAAAAGAGCATGTTTACACCTCCTCATTTGGAAGCAAACTGACCTAATATTCCGCGCAGAGGTTTACCAAATCACACAACTGAAATTTCGCAAATATTTCTGACCTTAAGTTTTCCCGTCACTTTTGGTCTCACGCGAAACAACTGTTGAGAATTGCACTGTTCGAAAATATATTCATATACAGTACATGTAGTTAACAAAAAAACCTGGTCCGGATATTTGACGCTCCAGATAAACGACGTTCTACTGTACAAGCCGAATGGTCATGTTGCCAGTATCATGAAGTCGCGAAGCAATAATTCGAGCTCTGGTGCCACTGAAGAACCTTTATAAAGATGCTGATGCATGTTATCTTCGTCTTTTGACCAGTTCGAAATTACGAACGTCAAAATTCCATTTGCAGTTTCAAAGTGTAACGTTAATGAAAATTCAAATCAGATCAAGCTGCCTGAATTAGACTTGTGTATTTTACGTAGTAAACACCGACGGCCAGAGCCATTTTAATCTCAAGGCTATTCAGATTTAATTTCTTTCGATAAATATCAAATTCCACTTCTTCATTCTAAACAGATATGAGAGGCTGGATACTTCTCAAATTTTCAGGTCCACCAAAAGTTAATATGGTACTATTGTAATGTTTTAATTGACTATGTTTGTATGTATAGTTATGGAAGGAGAACGTAGGACTTTATAAAGTTTGAGAACCATCTTACAAAATACTTGTAAAATCTTTATGAACTATATATATGTAGAATACAAATAAATTTTAACAGTCAAAAAACAAATACCATGTTTAAATCAATGTTTTAAAGTAGTACAATTAAAAAGAAACAATAAAAGAATTTTCACTGTTACACAGTTTCGAATGTTAAAAATATTCACTGTTACATATTGTGGAACAGCGCCCCGTTTCTATCGTTTTTAGGACATTATTGCTTTTAGAACTACACCAGAAATACACAATTTGAAATAAAAGAAATCTTACTTGCAAGGAGGGGGACATTTGCAAATTTTTCCCTTTTCTATATAGTCTATGACCTTTTCCATGCAATCATCTGAAAAAAAAATTATCTGACATACCAATTTTTCTTCTGGACCAAAATTAATAATTTTCATAATGTTTCAAGTCTTTGAAAGACAATTAAGTTTCATTTACATAAAATACTTTTTTAAACAATTACTTGGTGTGTTTTATTGCACGGGGAGTACAAAATTACTACAAAACTTATGAAAACTCGAAGAATGATCAGTATTTGTAAAATTTAATTTTCAGAAAAATATTTCCTACTGATATTGACTTTTATAGGCTTTTTAAATAGTTGATTGTTACCCTTATAGAATTTGTATTCTTCATATACTGTGTACAATACAAATATTATAAAAGTTATACAATATTTATTTCAAAATTATTTTCATCGTGCTTTTAAGAGATAGATGTATACATCCACATTTTTACTTTTTGTTCAATTTGTGAGGATTGCTTATTCAAGTAAGTAGGAATGTAATGAACTTCCTTTTTTTAGAATTTCTACATTTAGAGATCCGCTTGCCTTGTTTGATCACGTCACGAGTAATGATCATGGGCACTAAAAGCTTCCTGTTTTAAGTAGTCGAAAACAGAGATTTGTGCTATAGAGTAAAGGTCATGTGCATGAAATATTGCTATTACGTTTATTAGTCAATGGGCTTAATTCATGAAGTCACATGATAAAAACAAATACGTGTTTTCCATTTAATTCAAAACAAACATTAAACTATTTGTACTTGTTCTATTTGTAAAACTCAGATAAAATTTCAAATTTCATATTTGGGTAAAGATATTTAAAAGTTAGGGGAAAAAAATTTCTTCAAAAAGATTTTTTTAAATTAAAAAAAAGTCGTATTTTATGCTTATATTTTTAAATAAAATGCATTTTCTATACATATGTACTTTTAAAGAGAAAGTTTCTGCAAAGAGCAAAACTTGGCTACACCGGAGCGCGTGAACTGATTAGTTGGAAACACAAGATATATAGTTTTTATCGTGTGACTATGAAGTCACATGAGTTTTTGAATTAATTGGCTAGAATCACGTGGGTTTCACTATCATGTGACTATGACGTCACATGAATTAACCTCATTAGTCGAGTCTAGTTATATATTGTAGTAGGTTAGTAGCTTGAGTGTGTGCACACACACACACATTTTCCTTTCCCTTATTTATTAACAATTCTTTCAATAATATACATAATAATGTGTTATTTTATAATATTATTAATATCCCTTTATTTGTTTTAAAAAATTTATTTTAATAATTTTCGATTCATTTCAAGTAGATGTTCACTTCCTCTCCAGCTTAGAGGTGCAAATATTGTTGATGATTGAAAAAATGACAACATTCTTAATTTGATTTCTTGTGGTCTGTTTCCGAACCTGGACACTCAGATATTAATTAAAGGGAATTTTTAAAAAATCTACAATTTTATCTGACTGCTGTTGTCGAGTGATCGTGGTTGCGGATTCGTGATCTCCATTATCAAGTTCGTGGCTGAAAGCTCTCACGTTTGTGTGGGAGGAGTTGTCTTCGCCCTCAGACAGTATTTCAAAATTGTGAGATTTCTCTCCCCTCCTTTTTCGATAATCCATCAAGGAATTTGGAAACTGTCATGAAACCTTTCTTAAGCATTCAAATATTCTCAAATACTCATAAAGATAAGACATATATTTAATATTTTGTCAATTAAGTTATGTCAAGCTTTTTTGAGTTTTAAAACTTATAAATCTATTGTATAATAGCTTCGAAAACTTATAAACAATTCATGAAAATCTTCCAAAGATAGAAGGCTTGTATTCTAAAGATATATGAATCCATTCATCCTCTATGATGTTTTAAAACAATCCAATTTAATTAGAATTATGATATATAGATTATGAACATATTTTTATAGACTGGCTTATAAATATTCGAAATCATTTTCATAATTTTGTACAACTCTTTTGAACAGATCGAGCTTGATTTTAAGAAAAATTAAATGCATCTAAATTTCATTTTTTCGTCAATAGTTTGTAATAATAGAAACTTAAAACAATGCTTACATTCCTCCGGAAGGGAAATGTTACAAAAGATGGTTTTAGAAGATGTTTCAAGGAAGATGGATCCTCTCATGAATTGTCTTTTTGTACATTTGCATTTTTGCATCAGATAATAATGGCGGCAAGCTTTTTCACAACCCTAAGAAAGAAGAAACAATAATAATTTTTAGAACTTTTTACAATTACTATGCGGCAGAAAAGTATAAGAAATCTGGATATAATCCCTGATTCATTAAATAAATAAATTCCAGAATAGTATCGTGTGTGTTGATGCGTTGAAAAAAAGAGAGAGAATTTCGCAATTTCTTTCCATTTTTGCTTTTTTGTTTGTATAGTAAGGGTCCTTTCATACGAGTCAATTTGTGCCGCACATAACAGACAGAACAGAAAGTCGGGAGCTGGTTTTGAATAGAAATCGCCTGGATCCCTTCACACGTGGTCAACTGGAACTTTCTACTGCAATGTGTCCGGTACTCCATTTTTAGCCAACTTTGTGTCCGTGTGTGAAAGGAATTATCTTCCCTCTTAACACTAAAAGAGTGGTGACAAAAAACGAGTTGACTGTCACAAAGTTGCTTCGTGTGTAACCGGCCTTAGCTTTCATCTAGGTCAGTGGTTCTCAAACCTTTTTAACCCATGGACCCCTTTTTATAGTCAAAATATGCTCCCGGCCCCCCAAGTGAAAAAAACTACATAAATGTATAGTATGAAAATTACAAATTTAAAAAAACACCCATTTTATTGAAGAATTATCTATTGAAATTATAACTTTTGTTTGAAATAAAATTAAAAAAAAAATTGATGATTTGGATGAACTTGATGAGATGTTATGAGTGTATTTATGTCCGGTTCAATGTTTCTGAGTAGCAATTGCTAATCCCTACGAGCAATAATTTCTAGTCGGTTTCTTATTCTCCTTTTTTTCAATTCCTACACACTATTAGCTCACACTCTCTATGTATTTATTTATTTATCTTCGTGGAACTTTCAATCGTTAATAAAATACATTTTAAAGCGCTCAATTGAACTGAAATTTTATATACATGATTATTTTGGACGATAATACAGTAATTTAATTATAATTAATAAAAATTAATTGATTAAAACTAATTATTCTAAGAATTACAAATACCACAGCCACGTTGGCATCATTTTTGGCCACTTATGTCAAAACATGAAAAGGTTTTTTTCTCACATTTTAAATCGCTCGTTTGAGCTGCATTTTTCTATACACTATTGTTTTGGGTAAAAATACGATAATTTAATTATAATTAATTAAAATTAATTCACTGGAACTAGTTATTTAAAGAATTACAGATGCAGCCATGTTGGTTTCATTTTTAGCGACTTGGGTCAAAACTTTAAAAGATTTTTTTTCTCATATTTTAAAGCATTCATTTGAACTGAAATTTTATAGACACGATTGTTTTGGATGACAATACGATACTTTAATGATAATTAATAAGAACTAATTACCACTTAATGTTGTGATTCTGTCATATGTGTATACATATTTATATTAATTGTAACTATTTAATAAAAAGTAGCTATAAAATAAAATTTTTCTTTGTTGATCTAAGTAGGAATTGACTTAAATTTTTTTTATACTACTTGTTTGTGGTGAGATTTATAACGACACGGAATTCACGTTCTATCGAATAAGGAGACGGTAAAGTAATCAACAATTTCTGCATAGTAACCCGTATAAAATAGGGATCTGTTTTTGTAACCAGAATTTGTGGTATCCTTGTTCAAACATTCGTTCATCATAAAAACATTCATCTGTGTTTGAGATCTGAGTTTGTTCACGCGCAAAAGGGTTCAACACCCAGTCGGTAATATCCAAGTGAATCATTGTTATTTATTTAAATTTCCATAAAAATAAAATTGGATCAAATTTTTTTAAAATTTTATATTAAACCTTGCGTTAAACACTGACGTTGTTTAGGGACCCCAAAATTAATTTTAATCTTCCACGGACCCTTAGAACAATGTCGAGGACCCCTGGGGATCCTTAGGGACCACTTTGAGAACCGCTGCTTTTGGGCCCACGGAAGTACAACAGCTTCAAAAATGTCTGTCTGGTACACTTTTTGTGATTGATTTTAACGCCCTCTTCCCCAAAATCTAAATGTGTTTTGCCACTTGCACAAATTCCTTCCCAAACCATGACCAATTTTGGATATTGGCGATGTTCAACAATTGTCGAGGTGGTTGGAGCGTCCACAGACCAGATTCTATCGTTTTGGGAGTTATGATCTTGTTGAACAGTAAAGAGCTTCTCATCATTGAAAAGGAATCTCTCCCAGTGCTGACTTGCTCTCAAAAGTGTTCAGCATCTTCGGAGCCGTACGAGTTTGTTTTTTTTCAGTGAGAAGCTGAACTTTTCGCAACTTGTAAGTCTTCAGTCCAAGCTCCGTTTTTGCTATTCGCCTCACCGATCTGTCACTTATTCCCATGACACGATCGATCTATCTCAAGGAAACCCTCGGATTTCTCTAGGCTCGCTTTTTGATGGCCTTACGATTCCTTGAAGTGTTTACAGTGCGTTTTCGCCCACTTCCTGGATGTTGACCATCATCGCAAGCTTTTTGAAACGGCAGATTACATCAGACACTGTTTGCCGAGGTACATTAAGCAAACGAACGATTTCGCACTGTCGTTTCCCTTGCTGAAACAACTGTAAAATAGCAGACCTTTTGCTCGACATTATCAAAAGCACATAAATAGTACAAACTAAGAAATATATTAGAAAATAATTTATTATTAAAGTGGTAGATAAAGGAACATGAAAACACCAATTGAAAGGAAATTCGCTAATTATTCTAGGAGGCAAGAAATTTGTCCGAGTTTTTTCGCCACACCCTGTATAACTTAATAATAAATACGGAATATGTAGTTACCCACATAACTGAAATAAAAAAAAATCACACTTTCAAAACCGCATTTAAAGGAAAACGGAAGAGATATAAACATAATAATAAGGGCCTCAAATATAATGTGATGTATTTATTATCAAACAATTCAAAATATATCAAAAAAATATTTTCATCTTAAGTTAGTTACTGTAGTTATAGTCAGTAGAAGACTCAATCTGCATACTGTCAGCCAATTCTGAATATTTCGGTTTATAAAGATATATTCATGCGATTCCTCCCTCCCCCCAAAAAAATGTCTTAGTGGTCCATAGGTCGATCGCGATCGACTTAATGCCCACCTCTGGTTTAAAAAAGATCAAAGTTCAATAAATAAGACTTCAAAGTTTAAAAAAGGACCAATACAAATCATCATTTTTTCTGCGATTTTTTCACTTTTTTTCTACGTATTTTAGCTTCCCGCGTCTCCCCTTTCTTCATCCAAACATTTCATAAAACAAAAATACATTACAACGATTCTGGCGAAAAGAGGGCGAGGAAAAGAAATCCTGAAATTCTCGCAATAAAGTTCAGAAGATTCGTTGTACAATGTGGCCACTCTAATTACTTCCACATTTCGTGATTTTATCTCCAAATTGTTTTAAATTTTGCTATGCGATCTAATTTTTTTTATACACCAGCTTCTTAAAAGTGAATTATACTGTACGAGTGCAAGTTGTTATTAATATCAGACACTGAATTACTGTTTAATTTTACAATGCCATGCGAGTGTAAAAATCATTCTGATAGCTTCCTCTATGTTTCCAGTGAATTGACTTTAAAAATGCAATGAAACCCCTTTCTCCACTTCTTAAAACTGCTTATATAATTTTTACTTTGATTACTTGTATTTGAATAGTTAAAAACTCTCCCAATCTTTATTTATTTATTTTTTTTAATATTGAAAATGTAGGAGAATGAGGGGAAGGCACACATATTTCTTCGCCATCTGAGTTTGTAAGTTTTCCTAGAGCCTAAGCAGAGTCAATGACTTTGAAACTAACCACAAATTATCCTTTAATCTCACGAAGTCCGTGACCAGTTTTTAACCACCACCAATAGACATCTATATAAATATGAACCAACTGTTTTTATAAAAGGTCAAAAACTCTCATACGTACAACATCCTAAATAACTAGGTTTTACCTAAAACCAAGAGATTCTTTGCAATCGGCATATAGAGGATTTGATTAATAAAAGTAGAAAACGCCTTAATATATTAAAATACATCTCTAGGCGTGATTGGGGTGCAGATGCCTCTACTCAGAAAATTACTTATACTACCTTAATTAAACCTGTTTTGGAGTTTGGTTCTGCCATTTTATTTAGTGCCTCAGATTCTAACCTTAAAAAATTTGAAAGAATACAGCTGAGTGCTGCTAGAATCATCGCAGGCCTACGTAACAGCTGTCCTAATAACTTAGTTCTATATGAGTGCGACCTCCAGCCTCTAATTATGAGAAGAAACTATTGTTTGACCAAGAACTTCAACAAACTGTTCAGTTATGGTGATCAACATAGAACCTCTTAATACTTAAAACATTGGAAATATAATCAAAGGTTGAAACGAAATAGTCCCTTTTCCCAGGCGCTTGCACAAAACCTGAGTTTTAATGTGGAACACCACTGTATGACTTCATTCATCAACTCTTTCCTTGGATTCCAGGGGTTCTCGTTTCATTATAATTTAATGCACAATGCCAATAAAATGTCTGACCACCCCGAACTTCTTAAGCAATTTGCTCCGGAGGTGATTGATGGAATTCCACTGGATGCAGTCAAGATCTATACTGATGGCAGTAAGGGAGAGACAAATACTATTGGCAGTAGAGTTTTAATTGAACTACCTGGCCGCGTCATCAAATTTCAGAGAAGAAATGCTGACCACGCTTCTGTCTTTAGAACGGAGCTAATAGCTATCATGTGTGGTCTTTCATTAATTAACAACATAAGAGATCAAGATTTTTCTGAAATTTGGATCCTGACAGACATCCGATCATCCATCCAACGTTTTTCGAATTGACCATCTATCGGCGACAGCACCAGCAGGAGTATTCTACATCTTTTTCAACAGATTTCTGATCGGCACCCTATCCATCCACAATGGGTCTCTTCTCATGTTGGCCTGCCCGGAAACGAAGTAGCGGATGACCTTGCGAAGGCGGCTACCAGCAATCCAGTGGATCCGGAAGACCACATGGTCCTTACGTCGACTGAGATATATTCCAGGGCTAAAGAATTAATATGTAGAACCTGGGTATCTACCCCAGCAGTACAGAGTGTACAGGTCCCCCTGTACACCCATGGTACTTTCAAAGACATCCTGGATCCACCATATCATTCAAGGGTTCCAGATCATATCGAACGGCATTCTCGCGATTTTCGACTGGTCACCTGATGTGCATGAATTTCGAGGGTGCGAAAAGAAGCTTCCCAATTTGCACCAAATGTAACATCAGTCCTTTTTGTCCTCAGCACATTCCGCAACGTTTGGGGTTTTCCTGTGAGGCGGCTATTGCTTCCCCCCTACTGTTCTTAGACTTTGTACAGATTTATGGTTTAGTTTCACTAGACCAGATGGGGATTAGTCTCACCACCACCACATGTTTTAAATAATTCTCGCAAGCATGAAAAAACACAATTTTTTTTTATCACAGTTAATTACTATAGCTTTTAGTTAAATTTTCGTCACTGAAATATTCTCTTACATTATCAACCCTACCTTCCAAAAGCTATCAGAGATCACGTGACTTCTATTATACATTCTAATATTGCCATTTGCGCTTTTAATTTACAATCCTACATAAATGAGCTATTAAAAAAGGATTTATATATACTCACGAGAATAGAATAAGGTCCTGGTAGCTCTTCATAGTTTGTGTACCTTCTTTTTTCAATGCATGACCCCCAAGGTGGACCTAACCTCTCGATGGTCGAAAGGGTCACTTCCACTGCTGACATGTCCCTGGGTCGAAGGTTAATACCATATTCCGCTACGAATGGGAGATCATGAGGGTCGTGTACCACCACACGGACCCCTATCTCATGATTAAGAAGGTCCACTGCTTGCTCGTGTGTGACATGGAGTATTAGTTGGAGACCTGTTACAATGTTAGGTACTTTTAAAATGGATTTGAGTAAAACGATAAATAAAGGAAAAAATTATTTTTTTAATTGTTCTGCATTTTTTCGATGTAATTTTCTAATATTAACCACTCTCCTTATAGATTTTTTTTTGCAAAAAATCATCACATTTTTTAAATTTTATTTATTAAATACAATGAAAAGAAACCAAACATACGTAGGTTTTAAGTTGAATTTTTAATTTTTTACAGGTGTAAAAGCATTTAGGTTTAATATTAGTTTATTATCCCTAGTTATCTCAGGCAAATGGAAAAAAGTTAAATATTAGTCTTTTTATGACTGTTTTTGAAGTGATAACTTCTTTAGGCACATTTTGCTGGAGAGTGAACTTGAATGATGCGTATTAAAAAGCCAAGCATTGTTATGCTAGGGTTTGTAACGCTCGTAACTATGGCAACAATACTACTAAATCATTTGGGTTTAATGAGTCATAGAGAAATTTATGCAACGAAATATAGAGCAGAAATGGACAAATAATTCTAATGTGTGGTTACTATTTATATTTTACCAAATCAAAGTGTAGGGAAAATTATCGAATTCATTCACAAAAATTTAGTTGCCTACACTGAAGCCGGATCAACTCTTCTGAACAAATTGCCTATTATTTTTAGTGGGGATTTTAATGTAGGTTTTTCAAAAGACAAATTAAAGCCTTTAGTAGATTTTTTTTTAAAATCAAAATTCAATTTAATTATGTTAAATGATCCAAATGAAAGCACGACAAAGTACTGAACAACGCTTCCCGAAGTTTTTTTTTTAGATATTTAAATAATTTTGGATCTTAAGTATTTATAACCTATTCCAGCTATCATAAACCTATTGTTACCTTCTTAAAATACAATTAATTTCCAATAAGCAGCTAAATACTCTGGTTGACTTCATCTACACCACCCATTTTATCATCGTAGTCAACTACATATTTAGGCCTAAACTTTGTCTCTTCCCATTTATTTGTCACATCTTGCATTTCAATTGTATGTATTGTGAAAATTAGACCAACATCCTTCTTATCTTACCATTTCATTGCCCACGCAGCTAATTTCCTTCTCTAATACCTAATAATTTCTTTTTTAAAAAAATTTTTTGCCTTTGGAACTCGAGGTATATCTTTTCTATTCGATAGGAATGTTCCATACTCATCAGTCTTCCTTTTGACTAAAGTATCAGCCAAACCTGGCGAGTTATAAAAATTGTCCAAATTACCAATCAAAGCTGAATATTTCCTTTCATTTCGTCCAGGCTGAGTAAAACCGTGATAAAACAAATCGTACTGACAAATTCTGCTTCGCGCGAGTTTTCTCGGGATAATAATTAACTGCAACATATACGAACCCGAGATAACTCGGGATAATCAGGCAAGCGGTTAAAACTGATGTCGAATACAAATTTGGCTTCGCGTAGAATTTTCCTGCCGGCTGGGTGGCGTAGTTGGTTTTTGGGGCTGGCTATGAATGCCCAAGTTTGCGGGTTCGGCCCCGATCCAAATCAGTGGATTTAAATGAAACAAAAAGTCCATGTCGTATAATTATGCGATATGTTTAAGATCCCTACAGTGTTTGGTTGGGTGCTCTCGGTAAAATTAAATTCCTAGTACAGTTTCGCCTCCTCAAAGCTCAGGTGCTTCCTTCTGGGGAGGAAACTGGGCGTTAAAATTAAATTGTGGCAATTGATATCCACCAAAATGGTGCCGCACTAAAAAGTGATACCAACTTCCGGGTAATGTACTAGGTCTGCAATGGCAGTTGCCAATCCGCAGCCCTACTAGAAAGAAAAAAAAATTTACAAGAAAATTTGTTAAGTTTGATTTACATTCCCAAATGGATTCCACTTGAGATTATTTGCGAACGCTATGAAATTGTTTTAATGGAAAGAATCAAGTAAATGACAAGTATTGTTTTCTTATAAATCGAAAAATGATTTGGACAAATTTGTAAGAATTCATTAGAAATTCATATTGCTTAATTTAATGAATGTTGAAAAATCTACTAATCAAGTTTTAAATTACAATGGTTAATCAATTTAAATCTTTCTGTGTTGTATATAATAAGATGGAAAGAAGATATTAAAAAATAAAAGTTCGATATATTAGAGAGAATAAGAAAGTTTTCTTAGAAATAGTTTTGTAATTTCAAGCGAAAGTCTAGTATACTTTATGCAATCATTCCAAACTAGGAAACTTTAATTCATATTTTCTAAAAGGAATTAGCAATATTAAATTATTCTTTATTAATAATCTGCTCTCTGATAAGGAATTGTTAAAATTATCAATAACAATTCCTTAGTTTCCCAATTCCTAAGTTTATTATTAAATAAACTTAGAGGAAAATGATAATGCAAAGAATCTCTGAAAATTTTCATTGTACATTCGATAAAAAATCAAGCTCTTTTCATTAAATAAAGTAGAATATTCAAATGATTTTTTATTTCTATCTCTATTTAGTATAATTAATCGTTATATGAATTACACAAATAAAAAACGGAATAATTTTAGGTTAATTCTATGAGGAAATGAGTAAAGTGAATATATATATAACGCTTCAATACCCAAACCCCATTTCGATATTGAAGAATTTATTGGCATTGAATATGTAACTTGACATATTAAAATAAAATAAAAGGATAAAAAAAAACTCAACAAAATATTAATATCTCTAAAAATTTTCTAGATAGTTGTGAAGTTAGAATATTTATCTTAAGAAAGAATATGCCATTTATATGGAAAAAAAATCAATGATTCACAATAAAAAATTTTAAAATGATTTATACAATTTAAATTAAGGAAATTGACGGAAAATAAAGGAATACAAACATTATAAGAACGATAACCTACGTGTGTTGAATTTCTGAATGGAGGTCAGTGATCTTTGTATTGCTTTCTATCGTGTTTTCGATCATTTTTGTCATATTTCAGGAAAAGATCAATTAATAAATCGATTTAGGAATTCTGTTGGAAATTTATGGAAGAGTTATTCTGTATAAAAGAAAACAAAACTGAAAGCTCTTAATTCAATTAGCTTTCAATCAGCGGATATAAATTACGCTGAAAATAATGAAGAGCATCATAGTTCAAGTCAAGATATAAAAATCTATGACTGCTGAATTTATATATAAGTCTAACAGAAGACGGAGAAACATTTTTATTTCGTGTAATGCAATAGAAACGTTGCAAAGTTTTGTTTTAACTTGCGTGACTTCCTAATTATTTTATAACGATCTTTGTTGTTTAATATTCTATTGCAGCGATACTCAACCTGCGGCCCACCGTGCCTTTTTAAGTGGCCCGGTCATGGCCCATTGCTCTGAGAAACTTAATTACTTAAGAACATTGTATTAAAAATTTGGTGGGAAATTCTTTGTCAAGAAATTAAATGTATCAATTTTGCTTTTTGCTGTCTGCATCGTGCGGGTAAAACAGCTGACATATATATGCGGCCCAGCAGAAAGAAAAGGTTGAGTATCCCTGTTCTATTGTCTTCATGGATCTCTGGCTTTAAAAAAATAATAATAAATTTATCTTTGGATATTTAGGAAACAAATGAGGAAAAAGCAATTCTGATAATTTAGAAGAAAAAAATTACAAATAATTTATTAATAAAATTTAAAGACAAAGAAACATTTACTTTAAACTGAAACTTTCTTGTAAATTCTTTTACGTAAATCTCTCTTGCCCTTTTTATATCTATTACAAACAAAAGAAACTATATCCTGCGTTGCACCGAAAATAAAATCTAATAAAAAATTAAGCACTAATATGATGTTTTAGGATACCCGCAATATAAGGTCTATTCTCAAAATAAACTGAGTGGCCTTGGTAGCCTAGTGGTTATGATAACGAACTCGCGACCGGCATGTCATGAGTTCGAGCCCTAGTGTTACTGAAGACCCGTCGTGTAGAGATGATGATGCACGTTAAATCTATCATGGCTCTCGCGCGCGAAGTCTTCTTGATGTAGTATTTTGGTGAGGTTTGTGCCAACTCAGATATCGTCCTGTTCACTTGTGAAGGGGCTCATCGCACTTTCCATTAATTGTCCTCTTGGGTTCTTTAGGGCCGAAAAAGGCAAATTCTTTCCAACCAAATCCAGAAGCGAAGCGTGATTA
Source organism: Trichonephila inaurata madagascariensis (assembly GCA_019973955.1). NCBI lineage: Eukaryota > Metazoa > Arthropoda > Arachnida > Araneae > Nephilidae > Trichonephila > Trichonephila inaurata. The sequence continues at coordinate 144,053 of BMAV01016557.1, forward strand.
TGGAAATTAAGAACCTCTTAAATAAGTAGAAGTTTAGCGTAAGCAGTGTGGCCTTTGGGAAGTGATTATGCTAGTCTGGGTTTAAGCACGTAAGCTAAAGTAAGAGAAGTAAGCTATTATTAAAGAGTTCACTTATTCGTGCCACTGCATTCAAGTCAAGGTGGATACCATTCCACACGAGATAAACCATAACACATCATTTAGGATCCAAGAGAGTTGCTGCTACCCAAGATATAGAGGTAGGACCGTTCTATTAACTACTAGGAACTGTGTGTATATACAGAGGTTAGGAGTAAGCGGTAAAGTGTTAAATATAGTGGCCAGGTTCGCGCTTATTTGGTAATACGTATTGTGTGTTTCTTCACCTCAGATCCGCTAAGTTAAAATATAAATATTATCATTGTACAGTGTTTAAGTTAAGATCTTAATAAAGAGATATTAAGATTATGGCAACGCCTGGTTCTTCATTCACTCCCACACCCCTAGGTCACGAGGATAACTTAGAAGTAAGGCAGCACCTACGAGCTAATGTCTTACAATGGCGCCCAACATGGGGCCATTCACTAACCCGAGGTCCAAAACTACGAAGTCCGTTGCCAACTGCCCTCGGGTTGCTTTATGAGTGTAAAAAGAACAGCTATTTCGTCGAGTAGAAGAAAAGAGTTTTTGGATATTGCAAAGGTTCCATAGAGTACAGGAAAATAATTAAGACTCCAGGGTAAAAATCTTTCAGCTTTGAAGCTGAATCTTCGAACCGATTGAAAATGGTGATGAGAGTACGATAACCTCAATCAACAGATAGACGTGGTATATACTAAGTGTTTGTTAGATGTTAGCAACCATTATTTCCTGAGAAGGAGGATTTCATCTGAGATGGAACAGCAAAGTGTTCCTGCTACAAAGATGCTTGAATATCAGCTGACAGATGATACTCGAGCATTACTTTGTAATGACATCATAATTAAAGGAATCGCCAGAAGATTCAAAGCATTAGAAGACTGGACGGACGGCTTACGCCATCCTGAAGAAGCATTGCATCACTACTTCTGACAGTGCCAAAATCGTTGGAGAGATGTGTTTAACAATTCAAGAAGAGTATGTTGAAGTAGATAAGATTAAGATTGTTGTATCTGGGCTTCTTCTAAATAAAAGCCGAGTATTTTTTCGAACACTCTCTCGTGTATGCACTAACAAATCTTGAATCGAAGCATTTCTATAACTAGGACACATTAACACCGATAATGATTTAACGAATCTTACCACTACTACTTCCATAATTATAAATTTCTAACGGTTCCTCCATTCGTGACGTTGATTCTCCAATGAAATTGAACATGTAACATCTTCCGTATTTGGGATGATACAGCACCGTGAAATTTCTACAAAATACAGAATTAGAATATAAAAAGACAGGTTCATAAGTGAAATGGAAATTTAAATGTGACGAGGAAAAAAACGGAAATAAAAAAAAATTACTCTCTGAAACAGCGAGATCCTTCAAAGCTGCAAGCTATAACCAGGCTGTCGAAGTTGACTCCGTAGTCGACCAGATCCTCTGGTGTTGGTAACATTGCCTCCTCAATGTCTGCCAGGTCGTAAGTGGAAGCATTTCGTACCAGTTCTACCACCTGTCGAACGTCCGGGTCATTTAGAAAGTACAAGAGATCTGTAAGAAAACGAAAGAATTTATTTAATTAAGAAATTAATTAAAGAATTAAAAATTTACATTTTAATCATAGTTTCAGAAGCAACATAACTGTAATGATTTAGGCCAAGATTAAGTCGTTGACAAGAAAGAGTTATTTTGGAATTATGTAAGTATCTTGTATTAATAAACGTAATCCTTGAATGGATTCAAAAATATTTTTTTCTTCGAAAATGTGTGTCTGTAATAACTTTTTTTTAATTAAAATATTATTCTGTATCTCTTGAGGAGTAATTTTTTGTAGTATAATTGCTTAGAATAATTGATAACAATGTGTAGAATAATTTTTACGAACTATTTTTCCCAAATATCCTAAAATTGCAAGCACCGATGCCAATAGCCTCATGTTGCTTCGAAATGCGTTGTTAATAAGTCCATCAATCGAACAATATCAAATGTCCGATTTTCATTGTTAAATGTCTTCAGTGAAATGCATGGAATATTTTTGCCCTTACGCATGCAACTGAACAAGACTAACAAATGAGACATTTTTTTTTTTTCCCCCTTTGATTTTAAAATCACCTCTGAATTATTTGAGCCACATAGCACAGTCTTTTCAAAAAAAATTTTTTTTAACTATATATATATATATATATATATATATAATCAAGTTTCTTTTCCAAGTATATTAGGATAATTTATTTTCTACCAGTCATAAAATGACAAATAGCTTTTTTTTCAATGTATTGTATGTGTGTGTTAACGCGTATTCATTCCAGATCAGCGATACTCAACCTGTGGCCCGCGGGCCGCATGCGGCCCACCAGGCCTTTTTAAGTGGTCCGGTCATGGTCCATTGCTCTGAGAAATTCATTTATTCATGAAAATTTAGTGGAAAATTATTTGTTAAGAAATCAAATATATCAATTTTGCCTTTTGCTGTCGATGGGGTATAAGTGCGAATTGATATATATTTTTTTCTTATTAGTGATAATAGACAACAGTGGAGTAGCGACCATTTTATGAGTGGAACTAATTTTTAACTATCTTTCATATCTTGTAATCGAAAAATATTCGAAAAAATTATGCTGTTTCAAGACGTTTGGGAAGTTGACTATTTTGTTGTGAAAATCAAGCATGGATCAGTAATTGTTTGATTTGTCACAAAAAGTGTTGTACTTAAAAATACAAATAAACAGGAATAATTCAATACTTTTCCTCGAATGTCTCTTTCAAGGGGTGATAAATAGATTTTCTTGATTAATCTTTACAACAGCAAAAGTCTTTTGTCAGTGGCAATGTCACAGCGGTAAGAAAGTCACCCTATGAAATTTGTTACATTATTGGTAATCATATGAAACAGTTTACTGATGCAGAAATTGTGAAGGAGTGTTTCTTAAATGCATCTAATTTAGAAAAATTCAGTGACAAAAATTAAAAACAATAATAGCAAAATAAGAGTTATAATATTTTGATCAATTTTCAATATTTTAAATGTTCTATGTTATCCTTGTATTAAAGCATTTCCTCCCCCCTTCAATAATCCTCATTTTGCGGCCCGCGTGAAATAGCTAATATATGTATGCGGACGGGAGAAAGAAATCTGGAATACCTCTGTTCTAGATCATTCCAAATAAATATTTCTTTCTTCTCGTCACCTGATCATGGTTTGGAATTACAAATTCCATTATCAACAGCCCTCTTATAGTTTTAAAGTGTGACGTTAGTAAGTGGCGGCGGTAGCGGAGTGGTCATAGTCGCGAACTCGTGGCTGGCATATTTGGGGTACGCCTTAGAAGGTTCATATTATACATGTATTTCTAGTTTTTTAAAACATGTCACTACTGCAGGTAAAATGCTGCATAATATTCTACGCAAAATTTCATCAACCGGCAAAGTAATAAAGCTGTAATTAAAGATATAGGTCTTTTTAAAAGTAAAAATATTCATTCAATTCATAATTTTTATTTTGAAGATCTTTTTAATTCCATTGATATCAATGATATTATTAAGGTAATTTTAGAAAATCACAGAAATTAGAGTCTTAGTATTAATTTTCCCAAATTAAAAATTTTCATAGTTTTGAAAGAAAATTATAATAATTTTAATAGTACTCTTTATGAACAATTTATTAATTCTGTATTTAATGTTTCTTATAATTTAAGACGATATTATTAGTGGTGCAACGTACACTCCCGTATTACGGGATTGCAGAAATCTAGAGTGCCCAAAGCCTGTCTGACGCCAAGTACGGCTTGGGGCCCCAAACCTGAGTTTGCAGGGAGGCTCTAATATTTTCCGTTACGCCACTTGATATTACGTAACTTTTCGTCTCAAAAATCATTCATAGAATATATTTTCTTTTATGATAACACTAAGAAATCCAAGCACCGAAAAACAATAAGCTCAAATTATATGGAGTTGAATAAACGTGCTAGATAAATAAAATACTATAAAAACAATTTTAGAAATTTAATGACCAATACAGTTTTATGAGAAGTAAACCAATACTATTTCTGTCATACGGTTAACACAGCGAAATTGATTTAAAGCAATTTAGTTAATGTGTTTTTATCTTAAGTGCTTTTTTTTTTTCTCATTCAGAATATGAATCTGTTTCATGTCTATTTTGTGTCGCGTGTAGTGATTTCGTGCCTTTTACTGTTGAGAAATGTAAAATTTGCGGATTCGTCTCAAATTGATTAAAAAGTCACATGCATGTCATGGTTAATGTTTCCAGATGGGGGACTATAACGTTCTCATCCAAAATAATATTCAGTTTTTGTCATTTAACAAGTGTACCAAGGAGTATTTGACACAGAAATCATCGATTCCATCGCTCTTATTTTTATTGGGTATAAATTATTGTTTGCTGAAAAAACACATGCAGGAACAAAACGGTAATGTATTTCTTATTTATTTTTCCTGGAAGACATATGACATGTATATATGTAACGTAAAATAGGTATATATATAGGTAAAATATTATTTTCACAGAAGCATTTTTTAAAAAAAGGAGAATGTTTTGAAGATATGTCATGTTTTCCTTCATTTTTTGCCAAAAAAAATTGCATTCATATAATTTTTTACTGTATTAATATTCTAAAAACAATTTTACATGTACATTCTAATTCAACCTACACTAAATATAAAAAAAAAATCATTTATACGCTTTTGCAAAATCACGGTTCCAGACATAGTCAATCACCTTGATTTTTCTTTTTTATGCAATAGCATCAGAAGCACAGAATATGATTTTTTTTTTAGCTCCGTTTCAGATCTTAACAAGTAATAAAATTCAAAAAGCGTGTATATCACTGCTCATAAAGAAAAAAAACAACCACGAAATTGTTTATTTAGATTACCGAGATGTTTAAATGTTCCAAGGACCCAATTGGGGCTCTTGAATTTCCAATTATTAATTTTCTTTCTGTTCCTCAAATATAAATATTCAGAGAAAAAAAATGCTGATACAAATACCATATAAATTCATATCTGTATCCACAGCCATACTCTTGTAGATCCTTTCGTTGGAACACAAGCAAGGCCGCTTCTTCCGAGGAATGTATCGACCCGCCTTGCAGGTTCTGAACCTTTGATTTTTGCAAAAATTGAAGGAGCACGTACAGTGAGTGGAGTTGTACATCAAACAGAATTCAGTCAAGCAGGGACTCTCTACACAAGTACAGGACTCACTAAACCACGACCACTGGCAAAGGGGATCCCCGTAGCACTTGTCTCGATATTCTTTGTCTGTTCTGAAAGGTATATGAAGAACATGCAATGGACCTTTACGAGTATAAATTACTTTAACATAGACTTCTTACATTGCAAGCAGTTAAAAAATAATACTAAATATAAAATTCTGAAAATGATTTATGATAAAAGAATGTAATACTATGACGTGGTGGGCGCCAAATGATAAGGGACAGACGGGGAAGGGGTTCTTTACTAAGTCCACTAGTTATTAAAACACGTTTATTAGACAAAACAAACACATTTACATACATAACTAGAGAACTAACAGTTGACATAGAATTGAAAGGGATCGGAGCGCATGCTCATACGTCCTTACAGTTCCGAAACTTGGCCATCACTGAAGACTCTTCTGTTCGCTAGAGGGCGAGCAACAACTTGTACTTCGTAACTTCGAGCTTACATAACTGATCATGTTACTGAGGTTAAATCCTCTAAATTGAGATGTAACATAATATGTATATTGTGCCACTCCCAGAGGCGGATTAAGGTAGTTGGAAGCCCCTGGTGGTAAAAGGTTTGATGCCCATGGGCTTAAAAGTCGAAAAACTAAAATAGTGAAATTATTTCCCTACCTTAAATACTTAAAATAATATATATTGCTAATAGTAAAACTTAACGGCTAACAATTTCGCTGTACAACTTTACTTCTTGATTTCTCTTTGGCAAATTCATCAATTATTTTTGCTGTATCTATTTTGTCCCAAACATCTTGTTCTGTATATAATATGGCCATGTTGTTCAATTTGTCTTCTTTCCCCATAGTACTTCTTAAATAATATTTTACGCGTTTTAAAACGGATCATCGATGGTGATCTTGGTTGCTGCTATTGGCCTGGGTGATTTGAACTGACTACTTACCGATCCAGAGACCACATTTTGCATGCCTTAAGCAATTAGGACTGAAAGGAATCCCTCTCCAGGTCTATTAAACCCTTTTACTCACATCCTTTGTTGTTTGCGATCTGCTGAAGTTTAACTGAGTGTCTTGTTATCCGGGATTTTTAATTTATTCTAGATGATCGAACGTCTACTGTGAATAAAAATAATTACAATTTTAAAACAAAGTTTTTATATTATTGTAAACTTTTCACTAAAAAACGATAAAGGGTGGCCCCCCCCCCCCTTGCAGAATATTTAGAGTAACTTGGAAAAAATTTAAAACTGTTGCTATAATGTACTTCAGAAGAAAAAGATGAAACTCGAAAATGCTCTCTTCTTCAGTTTTCTGGGAGTTTAGGAAAAAGTAAAAGAAAGGACGAAAAAGAGATAGAAATATTAGACAAAATAAAATCTTACTGAACGTTTGTAGCATTTCTCAGCACTCTTTTCACTTTTAGAAGTCCTGCCACTGACGTTTCTTCTATATTTTGATTCAAAATAGGATTTAAGCTGCAAAATGTGACTGCAGGAAATGTCAATTTTGTTTCAATTTTTCCCTGGGAATAATGAGAATAATTGCAATGAGAATCTTTCATATAATTTAATGCCTCGACGCGAAACACTTAAAAAGACTATATTTTTTTAAGTTTGAAAAAAAATAGGAAAATTCCGAATTCTAAATAAAACACCCATTACTCATACTATTGGATAAATTAATGCCATTGCAGAACATATTTGATCAGCAACGTTGTTAAGAAAAAATGTCTTATTCAGATATTAATGCACACAAAACAAACATGTGAGGAAAATCTCAAACAAACTCTATCACGTTGTCTTCACCAACTCAAAATATTGTACAATGTATACAATGTATCCAAGAGTTCGTGCTGTTACCGCAAAACTTTAATTCGCCCCCATCTGCATTTCATAACTTAAAGAACAATTCATAGGACTGCATTTTTTCCCTAATGTCTATCGTCCAATATTTGTGAGCCTAAGCTAATTTGAAAAATTTTATTTGTTTGTGCGACTGACAACAACGCTGCTCACATTGTCCTTCGGTCCAGTCCACACTATACATGGTGTGGCATATCTGTGCTCAGATATATTTTGAGATAATCCTCGATTAAGATCTGTTGCAATTTCGTGTGCTGTTGCCATTTTGTTTTCTAATCACAGTTCGGGAGATTCTTCGTTCCATTCTGTCATTCACCACTCGATGATAACCACAATTTGCTCGTTCAATACCATTTTATTACAGCTGCTCGTAATCATTCCACAAATAGGGTGGTTTCGCTAATGCTGTAATAAGGAGCTATTCGCGAGGATTATCCTGTATATGTCGTGTTTTCTTCTGTCCAGCCAAATAGGCACTTTAAACTAGAACAACGCCTCAATACAGGAGAACGCCACTACCGTATAATGAATAAACAGTCAGGGGTATAAATGATTGTAGATGATTTTGGACGGTATTGGAACACATTGATTCGTGTCAGTGGATCGTAAAGCCACAATGCCATATCTATGACTGGAATTCGTTTGTTTTTTATTCGTCAAAGCTGAAGGGTTACATCTCGCTCAGGTAAGTAGCAAAGCTTATTCATCCCCTTTAACTTATTTTGTTTATACACCACGAAGTCATTTCCTGCGTTTTATTAATAAAAAAAAGTATATTATTACTATTTCTTCATTATAATCATTTCGAGTTTGTTCCAATGGCTTCCCCAATCATACTGCCTTCAGATCGCTCCTCTCCCTACCCGGAATTTTAATAATAAGCGAGGTCTTCCCCTCAAACAACATGAGGATAAAATTCCGCGACAGTCTCCATGTATCCAATATACTACTATTATTTCACTTTCAAAATTCGTCAAATCACGTTTATTCCCCCCAAAATATTCACCAATACTAGAAATGAGATTCCGTTTTTGTAATTGTGACAGATCTATCCACGTTTTTTCAACTAATCCTCTTGGGAAATATTGGGTCTTTAAAATTTATTCTATTATATATAAACCTTCCCCCAAAGAAGAAGATGTGATTTTGTGAATTAAGACTTGTATAGATAGATTAAACTTTCAAGTTAAACAGAGAGAGAGGTTAGACTGTTAGCGGATAGCAGTGATTGATTAAATGTGTAGTAAGGCGTGAATGCTTCGTAGCTGATTAGTGTAATATTAAAGATCGATGATTTGTCAACTAGTTAATTAAATTAGATTAGGTCGCTTGGAATTAGAAGATATATTGCTTGGACGTAAGTGATCCAATTTACTAAGACTTCTCGTATCTCGTCTACCTCACTATTGCTTTCCATATTTAGTATTTGGGTGCATCTCTTACCTTGATTAATAGAATTTGTGTTGTTGTTCGTTGCTGTAAATAAATAGTAGTTATTTTGAATATGGCTAATCATCCTTCCGACTGTCCCACATTAATAGATGTCACGGGGTGACCATTACAATAATAATCAAATACTCTAGTGGCTTTACTGAAACATAGCAGATCATATAGTAAAACTGTCAGATAATCATAATAAAGTGATCATTCAAGGCATAACTTTTTTTCGTTTTACTACTGTTTAATACACAAATATAGCAATAGGACTTATCATAGTAACTGTTATAAAATAAAAATAAGAAAGTATGTATATGTGTTATTTATAGAATAAGAGAATGGCTTAAAATTATTGTAAATGTCTTCAGCTCCTTACCTCTCTAATGAGACTTTTAGGGTATCCTAGGTACTCCAATACTACATTTATCGTCATATAGCCCATGAAGGCGGATGCAGATATTACAGCGATGAACCACAGCCAACGCCTTGTTCTCGACTTCGCATTAACTATGTATGGTACTCCTGCTGCAGACACTTTATAGGCAATAAACTCCTTCGCCAAGGCACGCAGCATTTTCTGTTGCTTTACAGATCTCTTTAAAATAATGCAAATGATTTTTTTTTAAATTCTAAATTAGATAGGAGATTTTTTTTTATACGTTAAGGAACACATTTTTACCTATTCAATAATGAATACAAAATAGTGCAAATTCATATAAATATCAAAACGTTCTGGTGTTTTTTATCCTCAAATTCTTCCAAAAGAAATCAAACTGATATAATGGCACGAAAGAAAAGAAGCGGCGAGATCTCATAAGTTTTTACAATTTACTCCTATTTTAGGTAAGTGTCTGAATTCTTTGTAAAATATAAAAAATAATTCATTAACCAACTGATCAAAAGGGTAAAAAATTTGGATTAAATAAAATTGGAAAACAATATTAATCTTCAACAAACATATTAAACAATAATATAAATTAAGGTATCCTACTAAGTTCGGAATCTTGATTTTAAAAAAGTGCATAAATGGATAATTTCATGATATTTAGTGTCACTTAGATTAGAATACATGTATAAAATTGTTTTAAGGACATTTTGACAAAAAAAAAGTTATTTAAATACAATATTTTGGCAAAAAAATTAACTTAGAATAACCTTTTTTCAAAATGTTCTGTATTTATAAAAATGCTTCTAAGATAATATTTTGTGTGTGTGTGCTTGTATAAAGCAAAGACTTCTCCAGAGAGTCTGAACTACGATTTTTGAAAAATTCACATTGTTTTCAGAGTTACAACCAATTGAAATAATTATCGGCGCTTTTTTCTTAAAATTTCTCCCCTCTTTTGTCATAAGACATGGATAAACCATTTTCTAAGTTATATATTTCAGAAATTCTAGTTGAGCCTCTGTACAGAGGTCTGAGCTATATACAGGCAAGATATTATTATAATAGAAGCATTTTTCACAAAAGGAGAATTTTTTGAAAATGGGTCATTCTATGTTCATTTTTTGTCAAAATATTGTACTTAAATAATTTTTTATTGTAATACTATTCTTAAAACAATTTTATATACATTTTCTAATGTAAGTGACACTAAATATCATACATATTATCCATTTATACGCTTTTGCAAAATCATGTTTCCGAACGTAGTCGGATACCTTAAAGATGAACTCTTTCACAGATTAATTCGGAGTAATCTATCTATTCTTGACTATAAGGATTGGTACTGGGATTTATATAGGAGAAAAGTTATAGGAGTAATTTATAAAAAGCTATAAATAATATATTTCTTGGTCTTCAGAGATTGGGTGGAAGTTAATGTAATTCTAGGTTCTATGTTATTACGTGCAATATCCAACTAATAATAATAAAAAAACTACTATGTTCTCTGGTATTAACTTCTTCATCAGCAGTTTTTCTATCTTCAATCGAATTTGCTACTTCTTAACGTTAAATTATAATAATGATAACCACAAAAAAAAGACCTCTCGGGGGAGCCTGTAACACCTAGAGATCACGTCCCCAGGTGGCGGATCTGGGAATGTCTCCATTGGTTTTTCCTGTGGGTGGAAGAGGGGAAATAAAATACCCTCCACAGACCAACAGGCAGAAGTCCAACCTCTTTGAGGCAATGACATTCATTTTCCACGAATTATGAAATTCCTAATGAAAAAAAGGTGATAAATTTTTATCAGAGAGCTTACAGAAAACAACACTCTACAGAGGATCAGTTATTTTAGTTTTGTCAATCAGTCATAGATGGTTTTCAAAAACGACTGTCAGAGAAGACTACTGCTGTCTTCTTTGACATGTCATCTGCCTTTGATAGAGTGTGGAGACAGAAACTCATAACATTAGTGCATCAACATGGCATTAGAAGAAATGCTCTTATTTGAATAAATGACTTCCTAAGGAACAGGAAAGTCAGGATGCGATATAACGGATGTTTATCTAAAAGCAGGAAAATCCTTACAAGTGTTCCTCAAGGATCAGTACTAGGCCCTTTCCTTTTTCTCCTCTATGTAAATGATATCCATACCATCATCAATAAAGACACTAAGGTTGCCTGCTATGCAGACGACATTGCGATTTGGACCTCTGACAGGGAAATAGATATCTCGGAAAAAAAGCTACAACACTCCTTAAATGGAATTCTAAAGCGAACACAGAGTTTAAAATTAAAGATCAATGTCGAAAAGACAACTAACTGTCTATGTCTTTACAACAGATAGAAAACATGGGTCCCAGATGGATCCACAGTTATATATTGAGGGTAAACTTATAAAGAGAACAACATGTCAAATACTTAAGAATCATCCTAAATGATGAACTAAGATTTACCGAGCACATTAAGACCTGTGCAGATAGGGCTTTGAAAAAATTAAAGATCATTAAAAGCCTTTGCAGTTCAGACTGGGGAGCCAGTCCCAAGATCTTAAAGACAAAGTATATTTCACTTATCAGACCAGTTACAGAATATGCTTCTTCCATCTGTGAGCATGCATCTAAGACCACACTAGAGAAATTAGATAGTGTTCAGGCAATAGCTGCAAAAGTCATTGTTGGGGCAGTGTCCTTTACTAACAATATAAAGGGCGTAAAAGAGTGTGGTCTTGATAGCCTTGAGAAGAGGAGAAGATATAACTTGATCAAATTCACAAACAAGGTTAGAAGCCATGAACCAACACATATTGTGTGCTAGGAGAACCTCTGAAAATTATAATAGTAACGCAAGATTAAAAAGATCTCCAATGCAATTTGATAGGGGAATCAGAATACCCCTTGGCCATGAACACAACAAATAATATTTATCAGGAACCTCTTTTCTTTCTGCTGGGTCTTTTCTTCTGCTTCCTAAGAATACCACAATTGTAACAAGTCTATTAGAGTCACGTACTAAAAGTGAGCATATTAGTATCATCAAAGCAAAAGGGCTCAAGACTATTGATAAATATCCACAAGATGATTTTC